>OZ023265.1:104268124-104310624 GCA_964006375.1 Tillus elongatus
CACACACACACACACACACACACACACACACACACACACACACACACACACACACACACACACACACACACACACACACACACACACACACACACACACACACACACACACACACACACACACACACACACACACACACACACACACACACACACACACACACACACACACACACACACACACACACACACACACACACACACACACACACACACACACACACACACACACACACACACACACACACACACACACACACACACACACACACACACACACACACACACACACACACACACACACACACACACACACACACACACACACACACACACACACACACACACACACACACACACACACACACACACACACACACACACACACACACACACACACACACACACACACACACACACACACACACACACACACACACACACACACACACACACACACACACACACACACACACACACACACACACACACACACACACACACACACACACACACACACACACACACACACACACACACACACACACACACACACACACACACACACACACACACACACACACACACACACACACACACACACACACACACACACACACACACACACACACACACACACACACACACACACACACACACACACACACACACACACACACACACACACACACACACACACACACACACACACACACACACACACACACACACACACACACACACACACACACACACACACACACACACACACACACACACACACACACACACACACACACACACACACACACACACACACACACACACACACACACACACACACACACACACACACACACACACACACACACACACACACACACACACACACACACACACACACACACACACACACACACACACACACACACACACACACACACACACACACACACACACACACACACACACACACACACACACACACACACACACACACACAACTTTCTATATTAAAGTTTTTTTCTTTTTCCTTTATTTTTTAAGGTAAGACATGACGTATCCTAATAAATTGACTGAAAGAGGTGGGCCAGTCAAGTGGCCAGCTAGGTCACCAGGCTTGACATATCTCAATTCCTTTCTAGAAGAATTCATAAAGTTTTGAGTTTATATAAACTCCATCGAACACCAAACAATTCAACACAAAAGTGGTTCAAAATAAATGCCTTTTATTAAAATTACGCAATTTCTTTTATTTAAATTTATTCTGAGTTTTTTTTTAAATTTTATTCTCTTAATATCGAAGTTCTATAATTAATGTGCTGAATATTATTACTATGACTATCAGTATAATCTCGAACTGACCGGATTTGATTCGAAATACGGTAAGAGTGATATATTTATATATATATATATATATATATATATATATATATATATATATATATATATATATATATATATATATATATATATATATATATATATATATATATGCCACAAAGTAGTTGTATAAAAGGCTGAAGACTTTACAAATTAACAATCGCGTAAAAATAGAGGCGTGCATGTTAATACATAACATAGTGAATAACAAAGTAAAAACAAAAAGTGATAAAGAGTAGTGAATTGCATTTATATTCAATCACACAACAGGGATACCCATATTCAATAGCATCAAGAACAAACATAAAGCTCAACAGTGTAATGACTAGAAGTATAAGAGCATATAAAACTATTCCTGAAGAACTAAGGACCATACAACAACCAGAAAAATTCGCAAGAGCCATTAAAGAGCATTTGCTAAGTTTACAAAATGACACATAGTTAACAAATTTAAATAGGGCGAGAAATTATGTGTTTATGTTATCTGTGTGTAAAATAATCTTTCAGACTACTTAGTGTTCGTATTATTGTGTAACATAAGAAATTACAGGTGGTTCGAATAATAAATGCAGGGAGCATGTAGAAAAAGATGCGCGTCAGGTTAGGACCCCACCTAACTTTACGGTTAAGACGTATTGATTTTTTTAACATTTTAGTGATTGATTACACACATAAAACAATAAAATACAAATAATTAAATATTAGCATAAGTGTGGTATAATAATATAGCACTCAATGTGCAGAGTAACAACTGTCTACTTATAACAAATCCACTCGGCAGTGGTTCCATTGTTTCGTAGAGGTGACCTGAAGTCCTGCTGACTCGGTTTATTACGTTGTTCCTAAGGTGTCCTCTACTATGCTGACTTCAAGGTGCCTTCATGTGATTGTGTTGACTATGATGTCTGCGTTCTTGGATGGTTAAAATGTTGCACAATGGCAATTTATTTTCACTTTGCATTTGACCAGCTAAACACTCCTAATTTGTCGGGCAGAATAATAAAGTATGTTCAATAGCCTCGTCCTCTCTATACTGATACAAGGCACTACGTTGTGCCCTCGACTTAAAAATCCCCTTTTATTTTCTTTTGTATCTAAGAAATCAATATAAATACTTGTAGAATTTTAGTTAGAATGTTCATCCTCTGATGAAGTTAACGTTGTGGGCAAAACGGTCGTTATGCCTTAAAAAAGTTGTGTGACAGTTATTAGTTTGTCTCCAGATGTGCTTGACGGTTGTTGTCAGGGGCTCCAGTATTCACATAGTGAAATTATAGATCAAGTAAGAACGTGACCTTCCTTAAATAATTCGGCACTTTGCATTTCAAGCCCATTATCCTTTAAATTAGATAAAACTCATAAATTTGTCAAGTAGGGGATTAAGGTAGTTCGTCAACCTCGTCCGTTCAATAGAGACACAATAGACAAACGATAAACCTCCGACTACAATTCTACCTTCGGTTTCTTTCGTCTAAGTATCATATAAATACAATTGTAGCGGTAATTCAGTTTAGAATTTTTTCATCCTCTGATGATGCTAACGTGGTTAGCGAAGCGATCGTAAGGTCTTTGAAAAGATGTATTGTTGTGATTTGGGTTATCCAAGTGTACTTATCAATTAACAACAGTAACAAAATAAGAAATAGGTTCGTTGGTAAAGATTATTGTGCCTGGCTTGGCATTTTTTTACTACCTCTTCTTAGGAGTGACCGTCCGTTCGCGTGGGGGGAGGGGGGATACGTGCAGCGTTGTCGTTACACTTTCCGCCTCTGAAGAGGAGCAGGGACATATGAGTCACTTCAGGAAAATATTTGGGGTTCTGCTTTCGGGGCCTGTCACTTCTTCGTACCGGTCCAGTTCGCTGCTGCTGAGTTGTCTTAGGGGCAGTGCTATAAAGCTTCTTCCTTTTTTCATAGTTGCGTCCGACCCTATATATATATATATATATATATATATATATATATATATATAGGGTCAGCATTGGCCTAATTGCCAGTAACCTTTATATATATATATATATATATATATATATATATATATATATATATATATATATATATATATAAAGGTAAAAGTAAGATGCTTACTGGCAATTAGGCCAATGCTGACCCTTTTTGCTCATCTAAACTAATAACCTACCCTCCATGATAAGCTCGATCTTCCGCTGCCAGTGAGAATTGGGAAGTTTCAGTCAACTTTCCAACACGGCCACGGCGCTTATATATATATATATATATATATATATATATATATATATATATATATATATATATATATATATATATATATATATATATATATATATATATATATATATATATATATATATACGCGCGCATACTCACATACCATATTTTTGGATTTTCCTATTTCATGGTTCAAAATGTTCTAATGTGAATTTCTGTACAATTAATTTTTTCAAACAACGGGTTCAAAAATTTGCCATTACAATATACCTTTTTTAGCTAAGTCAAAGAATGATAGAGATAGTTCTGTAAGATTTACAAAGCGGGTGTTTATATCACCCCCAAATCAAGACAAAAAAATTAGTAATATAAATTTATCATTTTAATTTTTATATGCATGATTCATTAAATATAAAGATATAACAGCAAAAAAAATCGACTACGGATTTTCAACGAATGTTTTGTCTGTCTATGTGCCTCTAAGCTATAAAAAGGTCATTAGATGACAATTAAATTTTGCCTTTAAGTTCAAAATGCATTCTTTGATTTCTGGCAGAAGAGATCGCTACCGTTTTGTGTGTGTGTATAGTTTCAAAATCTTTTGAAAGCTGTGGATTTTATTGCAGAAAACTTAAATAACAAAAAAAAAATTTAATATAGAAGTTGTTCTGGTTTCATATTGTATTCCATGGCTAGGACATTACCACAGTTTTAACTATACTGTTTATTAAAAGATTTTCAAATACCAAATCTTGTTGTTGGGTATATTGGTCATTGTATCCAAGCCTGCAAAGAGCACTAGATATAAAAAATATAATGTGCTTTAACATAACCTATATTTTATAATCTGCATTTAATTCGCTATCGCTTTAGCAGAATATATAGCCTGGCCCATTGAAACGAGAGGGAAAAAAATGTCGAGAAAAATCTGAAACACGTCAAGTTTGCTTGTGAGGGGGACAACTTTAGACGCAAAAAGTATAGCCCAAACTTTATCCTCCTAAGCAGGGGTGTCATCCCTCAAATTTTTTCAAATAGAAATAGGGGTCATGGGATAGTTCGTTTAAAAGAGCTTTTGATTGCTTATAAATTCGGTCTATTCGTATAGAAGGTATGTATTTTTTAAATATTACTAATGCATTTCCTGAGAAATTCTTAATGCTTGAGTTGGGCCTCACCAGCGAACATTACAAGATAAAAATATTGTTAAAGGTTTGCGTAGGTAATAAAAAGTCATTTGGATTAAGGTCCTCCAAACAAATCTCAGCAAAATCTTGCTCGTAATAACGCATTCTTGAGTTGGCTGCCAGCTCGTTTTTAATGGCCCACCTATATGGGTTTTTCCATTTAAAAAGCACTACTTGATGCCATTCGCTGTACATATATCTTTTTATAACATTGGACAGTTTAAATCCCATATGAAGAAAGCGCAGAAAAACTTAGTAGTTAGGAACGCAACTTAAATTTTTTGGTTTCAATTGTGACATGACTTAAAATGGAATCATATTTTAGGCCGCGCACTTATACATGTTATTTTGTAACATTCGATATAAGACTTGACTATGAACCAACGATAACGATGTCATTAGTGGTTACTAGACCCAGTATACTAGTCTATGTAAGAGGTGTAGCATAACTAATTTCAATTAACTGAAGAGTAATACATACATACATACATACATATATATATATATATATATATATATATATATATATATATATATATATATATATATATATATATATATATATATATATATATATATATATATATATATATATATATATATATATATATATTTGTCCCACGTAGACCTTCCATTAGCCGTTTCTGGAGTATGCCTCATAATTGATTTCTGAAAATTCACGCGCGTGGGTTTCTCAAAATTTCCAGTTCACTGAAAATATTGACGTTAGTATGGGACTTCCAGTTATACCGGAAGTAGACGTCAACTTTCTTATTTGAAATGGAAGATGGTGTTATTGATTACGGATCTAGATTGCTCGTCAAATTTTATGGCAGGTTTTAGTAGCATGTTATGTCATTTTCCTCAACCATTTTCGAGATATTTGACTTTTTTTTTCTCAAATTTCTTAAAAAACATTGTCACATTTACATACTTGTATCTCTCTTATTTTTCAACCTGAAGAGTTGCAATTTTAAAATGCAAATTCCGAAATTCCAAAAAATATTTGGAATTTACTAAAGCTAGTACAAGTTAGACAGAGTGTCCGAAATAGACCGGTCAATCGTGACAACTTTAAAACATAATAACTCTCTTATTTTAAATAGAACACCCTATATTTTATAACGTTAGTTCATATAATTTTCATTGTTCTTTCGATTGGTATCAGCATTCCCTATACCTAATAAAGGTAAGATGCCTACTGGCAATTAGGCCAATGCTGACCCTTTTTGCTCATCTAAACCAACCAACCCTCCACCTTAAGCTCGATCTCAACAACAGCAGTGATTTGAAAAATCATCCGCTGCCGGTGAGTCTCGAACCGTCGTCCCCCGAGTCCGAATTTGGAAGTTTAAATCGACTTTCCAACACGGCCACGGATGCGCTTCCATATACCTAAGTTCCACTGATTTGAAGATATTTAAACATTATTTGCGATAATAAATAATTAGTAGTCAGTTTATCAGGTTGCCTATAAGATGAAAATTTTAAACGTGGTTGTCCGACATAAGTAAAATATGCGACGACTTTCGAATATAACTTTTATTTACGAAGAGTATAATCAAATTATTAACATAACATTTCGTGTGGTTGCAAAGAGATTTCCACATAAACATGGATCCACTCATTGCATGATCAAAATACTACTAAAAAATTTCTAAGAATGGAGTGTTTCGTCCAAAATTTGATAAGAGTAAAGCACTATTAGGGAACAAAGAGATTTGTGTGTTATCACTTCACAATAAATGTTCGAAGATTACACCGTTCACTTTGACGCATTTTTTTTTAAATTTCAACAACTCACCACGAGGGCTTACAGCCTAAATACTATCGTACCGTGCGTGTTAACAAGGAGGAAAGAGGCAGCTTGTTACTTCTGGACTTGAAGGTTTGGAGGTTCGGAGGAGAAGGAAAAACTTGTGCCAGCAAGGAATTCCACAACTTGGAAGTCCTCGGGACAAAAGAACGGGCATAACAAGAAGTTCTATGTCTGGTGACCTGGACAGTAAAAGGGTGCATTCGCTCTGTTCCCCTGGTAGATCTGTTGGGTGCAGCAGGTGGGGGAACTATGGAGGAAAGCTCCTCTGAGCAGTGCCCGTGCAGATATCTATAAAATAGAGAGAGGTCAACAACGGCACGTCGGTGGGCAAGGGATGGCAGCGTTTGGGTGAGGGTAGAGTCACCGATGAGACGTATAGCTCTCTTTTTAATGGAGTCCAGGATAGCGAGTGTAGAATCGGCAGCTGCACCCCAGATGTGGGAGCGGTATTCGAGGTTTGGCCTTATTTGTGAAATATATAAGGTATAGAGATTAGCTGGTTAAAAGTATTTGCGAGCCCGGAAGAGAAAACCTAATTTCTTAGCAGCCGCTTCTGCAATTGATGTAACATGTTGGTTCCAATTAAGATTTCGATACACAGAAATGCCAACAAGAGAAAAGGACTCATTACTTTGAATAACTTGGTTGTTCATTTTGATGGGTCTAGGGCTGGTGTATCTCTTATGAGAAAGAAAGCAGGACTGAGATTTGGTGGGGTTGAATTGTACAAGATTTCTACTTCCCCAGTCTAATATTTTTTGGAGATCCACGGAGACAGAACCCTCCATGAGTGTGCGATCCTCATCTAATTGGGCTAAGGAGACAGGCTTAGAATATTATATATTTGAGTGGAGGGTGCTGTCGTCCGAGTAACTGTGAAGTGGGTTAGATGTGCTAGAGAGGAGGTCATTGATGTGGAGAAGAAACAAAGCAGGGGCTAAAGCTGAACCTTGAGGAACTCCTGCATTGATTGGATACAGTTTAGAGGAATGGCCATCCACAACAACAGAAATGCTCCTGTTGGAGAGAAAATTTGCTGTCCAGGTACAAAGTTTTGGTGGTAGGCCATAGGCCGGAAGTTTATTAAGCAGCGCTGCGTGCCAGACCTGGTCGAATGCTTTATATATGTCTAGAGTGACAATCTGGGATTCACCATGTAGTTTCATAGACTTGTTCCAAGAATGGGTGACAAAGGAAAGGAGGTCGGTAGTCGATCTGCGTTGACGGAATCCATACTGCCTGTCGTGGATTAGACTGTTTTTCCAGAAATTTTAGTAATTCGGTGTTTATATACTTTTCCATCACTTTAGAGACGACTGAAAGGAGAGAAATAGGCCTGTAGTTGCTAGGAAGCGCTTTGGATCCTTTCTTGGGGATGGGTTGTACTCAAGCAGTTTTCCAGTTACTAGGGAATATGCCTTTATTGTAAGATATCTGAAATAGACGAGTCAGGACAGGAGCAAGTTCTGGTGCACATTTTTTGAGAACAATTGCTGGGATCTCGTCGTGTAGAAGCGTTTTGTGGGCTTTGACCTTTTCAAGTCTGGCCTTGTCACAGAATTTAGAGAACCAGGGCTTTTGAGTGGCTGAAGAGGTTTTCTGTGTACGTGGGATAAATAATTCCATGCCAGCTTGGATAATTTCGGTGGCGTTTTGTGAGATATCAGAGGGGTCAGGATGAGAGAAGCAGACAGACGCCCATGGAAATGAGGAAAAGTAATCCCGCATTTCGTCCCAGTTTGCGGAGTTGTAGTGCCAAACGATACGTGGGTGTGACCTCGGGTTGCATTGCGCAGGAAGCAGTGACCATGCCGTGGTATGAGCGACCAAGGGGGGCGGTGACTGATATCTTATAGCATTCAGGTTGTGTAGTAAGAAAAAGATCTAAGGGATTTGAGCTGTGTGTTGGGATACGAGGAAAGTAAGTAGGTTGCTGAACCATATTGGCTAAAGAATTGCTGACTGCAAAGGCATCCGCTGCTCTCCCTTGTGGATCGGTTTTTGAAGATCCTAGCCATTCCTTATTATGGACATTGAAGTCACCAAGAATAGTGACCTCGGAGGAAGGCTATTCAGAAATCAGATAGCCGGTTTTTTCAGAAAGGTAGTCAAAGAGCTGGACAAAGTTGTTGTCAGAAGGTGACCGGTAAATGCAACAGATGAATTTAGTTGCAGCCCTGAGAGAAAGTTTTATCCATAGTATGTCTTTTTTTCCAGCTTCTAAATTGGGGAGTCTGGTGCAGGGTAGATTGCTACGGACGTATGCGCACACGACTCCATGCAATCTAAAGGAAGTAAGGAGCTCATACCCCGGGAAATTAAGGTGATTGGTGGCTGTTTTGGCACTGATTTGGGTTTCGGTGAGGAAGAGGAGTTGGGGCCTGTTAGCCTGGAGGAAATGCTGGACGGAGTTCAGGTTAGAATTTAGGCCACATATATTCGTAAAGGATATGTTAAATCTTGATGTTGGCGCCCCCTGTACACCCGGAGATCCGAATGGAGGAGTATTTTGCCTCCGGAATATTTTGTACAAGGAGGAGCCATCATCATTTTTGTTTATAAGGGAAACCGACTCATACACCAGAACCGGAAGGTGCGTTGGGACTTCACCGGCCCCTTGATGTATGGAGTGGTACCTCATCGGGCGTGAAAAAATCCCTTACTATTACGTAAAGGAAAATTCCACTACCACCTGCTACGGATTGGATTTGATCAATGTCTACCCCCTTAAAAATACGATTACAAAACATTATCATTTTGCATCCATGCCTATTGTCTTTTAATGATGGTACCCGTGGCTCAAGAAAAAAGGTAATCTTGCTCCATTGCGTTTAAGGCATCTAATACTCTAGCTATCATATATTGTTTTGTAGTAGGTGGTTTCTGGTAAACTTTGTTTCCTGGGGTAAGTCGCTTACTATCTGTGAGTTGTGTGGTGGAGCTCCATCTTGTTGATACCAAACTTCTGCAGCTTCGTGTTCATGCAAGGGGTTCAGCGCTGGTATTATTACTTGCTGCAGAATGCTACAATATCCAGAACCTGTGAATACTGCACGTTTATAATTCGTTCTTACCTTTTTTAATCTTACCATTATTACTAATATGAACAAAAGGGTCATATTTTCAAATTCATTTTTAGTGAGTCTAATAAATTTTTTAATAACATAATGTACTAATACGCAAATAAAATTCAGTATTGCTTAATATTATTAGTACCAACCTGTTAAATTCTCATCATAAATGTAAACTCCAACAGTCCTGGAAATTTCGTTCTCTAGTAATGTGAGGATTTTCGTCCGATCATGATTACAACATATCATACTATCTTTGATATCTTTGATATTAGCTGATAGTTACCTTTGATATTAGCTGCTCAGTCAGACAATTTCTTCAGGAAGTGGTTTCAAAATGACCTGCAAATAGGTTAAGAAAAACACCTAGCGCCAAAACATGTGTTTTGTTTTTAATTATCACGAACTTCTCTACTTTTATTTTTATATTTATTCTATTATTTATTCTTTTGTAGATTCCAGATATATTTATCAAATCATTAATACTCTTTTTTTTATTCAAAAATTATCTAACAGTTTATTAATCTTGTAATTTACAATGTTATGTATTATCGGCATTTAAATTAAAACGTTTTGAGAAATAACTTACTTTAAAAACATATAAAATAACTAAGTAGTCATATAACAAAATTTGGTTTACTTATTTTATATTATCTTTAGGTACACTTGTCACGTTTATAAAGTTCAAGTGGATTCTATTTATTACTTGTCCACATTTTCACGACCCTCTGCATTTGGTGTAAGAACAAAAATTGGATCAATCACCTTTAGCGAGTTCGCCGTTGGCAATGTTTTAGTTTTTACTTGAAAACCAGTTTAAATTCACTAATGTCAATTATAATGTTAGGTTAGAAACTGCTACACATGAGTTTGTTTGGGTTTTGCCAATAAATATGTTGTTTTTAGTGCTGAAAACCGTTAGCTGGATGATAATACTCGTTCACCGTGATATAAATGTGTTTTTACTCACTATTTCTTCGCACAGACATAAAAATTTACGTTCTACAGGCACATTTTGTAACAAAACGTTAACTTGTTCAACACTCATTTAGTTTCAATGGCACTTTTATTAGATTTTTCAAATGCAGGTTTAACAGCGGGTTGCTTGCTTCAATGCTGAATGAACAAGAGGTATTTCGATGTTTTTAAAGAAATTTCTGTCGATGTTCGCCTTTCGACTCTCTATTTCCATGGATACAATGCAATCCAGGTTTTATTATTATTAATATTAAATATTATGTTCTCTTCTTTTTCCATTAAAACGTTAATTTTTCATTAAATAACTTTCCTTAAACAAATTTTATACCTGTCATTATATTCTGCATTAAACATTGAACAGTTTTGTGGCAATTTCTTTTGAATAAAAATGTTTTTTTAATTTTTATTTTCCGCGTTAAAAATTGGCGTGAGTTTGATTTTTGTATCATAATATTCAATAAAACTTTAATTCATTTAATTTTGAAACACTTTAAGACCTTATTTGCACTCAAATTACTTAGCTTGTGCCTCTATCAATGTTTTTCCAGCAATTTTTCTCATTTGACCCGTACAAATACAACTGTGACCTCTCTTTGGTAACGTTTACATGTCACATCAAAACTTTGCAAATACAATTCACTTAAACGACTACAAAGCTTAGACTAGCTAATATAACAACCGTCTTACAATACAATTTATATCTTTACTTAACCTATATTTCACTGTGGCTCACAAATTTGCAGTCCTTTCATTTGTTATTGTCCAACGTTTGTGACCACACATAGTTCACTCTTACAACGTTTACATCTTATCTTAGACATTCATTTCACCACTCGTGCATCTATGATCTGATCTGTGTATTTGGGACTACGGTTTTTTTGACCCACTAAATAAATTCAAAGACTGTTCTTCGATTATCTGAATCTTTTCGGTATATTATGTTTACCCCACAATATGCATTGTCATTTACTCTTTTCCACCCTAACATTATCTAGAATTGTTATATTTTCTTAGTGTACAGTTACTTTGTGTTTTGGTGTATGTCGGTTTGGTTTTCGTGTAATGACTTACTCATATAATATTTTAGTTTGTTCTTAATTTGAGTTAAGCTATATTAACATAGGAATATATATATATATATATATATATATATATATATATATATATATATATATATATATATATATATATATATATATATATATATATATATATATATATATATATATATCGTGATTGATTAGTACGATAAAGTCCAGTATATGCTATGGCTTTGACGTATCAAAGTAAAAATTGGGGACATCGTAGCAAGGATTAAGCTTCATATTTTAAATTTAGTTACAATGCTACAGGATGTTTTGTAACGCCGTGCCAGTACAAAGTTATATATTTTTAAATTAAATACTCTGTATTTTAATTTTAATTTTAAATCCGCTTCATTTCCTCATTACAAGAATATAGGGTTGTAATATGTTATTCAGGGTGTTTAAAGAGTTATAACCAATTTTTCATGAAAATCGTAACAAGTTAAGCGCCCTGTACAATATAAAAGGAGCACAAGAACCATGATCTATTGTAGCCGTAGCTTTTTAATTATTATTGAAATGTATAAAAATGATTGATTCTGTTAATTTTCACAAATGTTTACTTTGATACGTTAAGATACATAGAATGTACTGGACTTTATCATACTAATCAATCACCCTGTATATATATATATATATATATATATATATATATATATATATATATATATATATACTCTACAGTTTCAGGTACCGGTACTCAAACCTTTCGAACCTTATTAAAATTCATGTAGGTGGTGGGAATAGTGACGGTAGGGCAGGTAAAGACGTTAAATTGCGTAAATATGTCAATTACCCTAAGAGTAGTGTCTAGAAAAGGAATGAATTCATATAAATGAATTTAATTTATATTAAATATGTTTGTTTTACTTTATGATTTTGATTTTAAAAAACATAAAATTTAAAAATTCTAAATATTACTTCTACTATGAATAATAATAGTTGTTCTAGGCACGTCAATTTTATTGTTTAAATTTATTTTTTTCTATACTTAAGACCAAACATACCTAGTGTAAAATGTAAGAAAATATTTAGAAACGTTTGAAATTATATTACGCTGATATATGGTCAACCCAATTTGGACCGCCCATTTTTAAAGCAACTATGTTCTAAAATCGATTTGAATTTTTAATCAACTGCTTGAAATTTAATGATAAAGCCACCAGAGAGGAGAGAAAATAAAAAAAAACAAATTTGCGGGTCTCAGACAAATTTTGGATATTTTGAGGAATGTTGCAGACAAAAATATACACATTTAGAATACGTAACCATAGATGAAACCTTGACAACAAGCCAGACAAGTATAGTCTGAAATTGGTCACTATGTGTGAAGCAAAAACATTTTATTTGTACTTAGCTAAGCCTTATATTGGCGGAGAAAAAAAGAGAAAAACGATATTCCAATCCCACACAATAGGTCGTCTATCTGGCAATATTCATTTAGGGTTCAAATATAAACTGTACAATAGATAATTAGTTTAGGTCTTACGATGCCGCGAAAGAATTATTTCATTGCCAAAGGAGCGTGGTTATTAGACCCACTATACTCGTCTGAGTAAGAAGTGTAGCATAACTAATTTGAATTGGAAAAATCATATATATATATATATATATATATATATATATATATATATATATATATATATATATATATATATATATATATATATATATATATATATATCTTCCTGTTCAATTCGCTTTTAGTAGACTCAATTAATAATTGCAATATTACACCCGAAGTGGGTTAAAACAGTGAGTTACTTTAATATAAAGTGGCTTTTTTTAAGTAAAGGCTATCAAATTTTTGGTCATAATATCTCTATCAATAAGAGTAGTATAGCACATTATCCTAATATATTAGGCGACTAGAACTCCTGTTGCGCGTATGTTATTTTGTTGAAAATCGCTCAGAGAGATACATTTTGCTTTTAAGGGGGAAGACCTTTAGGAATACTTTCAACATCGCATTACTAAACATTTGAAACAAAAATTATACTCAATTATCATTACATTATCCGCAGTGTCAGTTTGCATGAGACTTCAGGTAGTGAGTCGACTTTAGAGCGTTAGTAGACGATTCACGCAAATTACACCTTCAAGGGACCAAAACAAACACACTAATTCAAGCAGTTTATTTTAAATCATAAAAGTTTTACAAGAAATTACAGAAAAAAATGCAAAAGCTAACTTAATATCTGAAATGACTAACTGTATATAATTTGTAAAGAAAACAATCAAATTGATAATATTACTTACATCTGCACTCTGGCATATATATGAAAATTTAAAAGATTGTTTAAACGAATGCAAGTTAATTGGAGCACACAAAGGCATATAAAACATGCGAAGCATGGATTAGTTTCCTGTCGTGACACTAATCTTATGAGTGCAGGCAGGAAGGCGGAAAGTCAGCGTGGCATTATTAGGGCCCACTTCATTCTCCAAGCGGGTGACTTCTCCAGAGGGTGAATGCTTGCCATGTTGCATCTGAGATGTTGCGCCAGTGTATGCTGTTACTTCTTCCATGTGTTACTGCATTCTTGAAGCGTGTTTATTGCAGTGTTCTAAAAGTTGTTGCTTGCGTTCTTGTTAAAAGCATGGTCTTGAACTTTATTGCATTCTTCTACAAAGTAGTTATTACGTTCTTCTTAAAAGTTGTTCCGTTTTTCTAGAGCCATTGAGTTCTTTTTAAAAAGACCTGTCATAAAGATTGCAATAATTAGTATGATTCTCACAAACAGTACTGATGCCCCGTGGTAATACGATAGTGTTATATAGAAAACTAATTTAACTATATTTTATAACAAAATTAGATCAAACGAAAGTGTTTTGCTTTAAAAGTGAGTTAGCGACAGGATCATATACCAGACAACTTCTGCACATGAAATTTTAAACTGCACAATCATGGAAACAAAATCAAGCAAATTAGATTAACAGATAAAAGATATTTACCCGTGAGCAAGATGTTGAGGGGCTTAATGCTGCATAGTTATTGTTTTCAGTCAGGAACAAATTAAAAAGGGGTCGTATCAAAAGATGTACGCTATTTATAAACGTTCTAAACGAAAAACCAGGCGCATGACCACAGGTCTGCCAACAGTGTTTAAATTAATAAACTGATTGGCATTAAAAAGAGATAGCGTTACCTATGCCATGAATAAAAGTGCCTGTAGACAATGGAGTAAAATATGTTTGGTGTAATGAATTAAATAATAATATGACGTTACAAACGTTACAACTTAAGTGGTGCTACGCTCCACCCCTAAAATATTGAATGACAACCCAGGCAACACAACTACATAACAATAATGTATTTTGTATGTAACAGCGCGACATTGAACATCGCAGAAATGTACTTTGTAAGGTCTATGCAAGTTACCAGAGCTAGGAAATGTCAGCAACTGCCAACATTGACAATACATCGCAGGGATATGACTGGTTAACATGCTGGAGACATCGCCTGTGCTGTTAAGGAGATGTACTTACTAATATTTCAATAATGTATCTAGACTCATCTCTAGCATGTAACTAAATAATGTACTTGAAATGTCCTATGATATATTCCCAGTATATAATTCATACTTCATGGCTGCCACGTAAATTATACCTATACATACATACACACACAAATATATATATATATATATATATATATATATATATATATATATATATATATATATATATATATATATATAGGCTCCACATTGTTCGTTGTTTTATTTGCTTATGTTGTTGAGTTACTAATAATTATTGGTAGTAAACTCAATCTGCATCTGAGTTAGACTCTAAAATATTTATTAAAAAAAAAGAATGCGACAATAAAAACAACAGATAAACTTCTAGAAAATGTAAATATATATGTTATACAATATACAAAACTATAACATTTTCAGTAAGTAGAAGAAAAAACAAAATTCTCACATAGTATGAAAACAAAAATGAATTCTACATAAATAGAAGCTTCTAAAAAATTTAACATATATTTAATGCACCAAAAAACAATAAATTTTTCAACTAACCCTAAATTTATAGAAAAAGCACAGTCTCATAATATAAGTATAAAACTAAAAATGAATTCCAAAGGTGTAGGTAAATGCAAACTTCTAAAAAAATTTAACATGTATTTTATGGACCACAAAACAATATTTTTGTAGTAAACACTATATAAAAAAACAAAATTCTCATAATACAGATCTAAAAATAAACATGAATTTGAAACATATGCATAAACTTGCTGGAATTTGTAAACATAGAAACAACAATGATCCAATATTATCTATATAAATTAAAAGTTAAGCTGTAAATTTCCATTTCTTTACTGAAATATGCTTTTTGTCATTTCTCTGTTTCCGCTACCTTGCTTGATGGAACCACTCCGAACCAGAAATTTCACACCCATTTTCTTTTAGTTGGTTGTTCTGCAGAATTACATTTGAAATTTAAAAAACGAGCTGTTAGAAAAATTGGTATTATTTTTATTGTTGTTTTATTAAAACACTGTGTCAGCCTTTGAGTCCACTGGAGGTATGGATGATAATATTAAAGATATAAATGATGATATTACTAATGTATTATCAACAATATTTTTAGGTGGTGGGAATTGATTCATAGCGGAAGTCGAATTCGGCTGGACATATGGAAAAGTTGCAACTTCCCTATGTTATTTTTATTGCAATCTAAAATTATTTCCGTGTATGGCAATGAAGCATGACTGTTAATTTGTTTGTCTTTAAGGTTTCGTGTCTTTTTTGTCTATATGAAATCAGTGAAATTACATTTTACATTAAAAAATGGACGACAATAAAATTATCTAACTCAAATAGTTAACATAAACACCTCAGCATAACAATTGTGTCTTACGTTGTGCAAACAGAAAAGTAATTCTGATCATAAAATGCGGATTAATAAACATTGGCCCTAACTCTTGACAAAACCAGTGACACAATAACACAGATACGTGCAGTAACCATTTTGTCTAGATTCGCGATTTAGGCAGATCATTTTCTGTGGCGGTTTTACTGCTACTGCCTACTGCCATGTTAAATCCATGTACACAAATGCTGTCTGTATTGTTTGTAAACAATAGATTTGATTTGCCAAACATAATAGATCTTCATCATATATAATAAGTAGGTGTACACTTAACCTAGGAAATGTACTTACTGGGTAATAGATATATTCTATATAGGTAGGTACTTACCTCGTAATTGTAATTGCAGGATAATGCTTAATGTACAAACACAAAAAACTTCTGCCTAAAATCTAAATTGCAAGAAATAATCCATATCCACAAAAAAAAACACGAAACTCTTGTATGTCATTGTCGTGCGTCACATGTCACACACAATAAAAGTTAAAAAAATAACCAAGCGTCAATGCGATTCCAGCGATGACAAACGGTGTGGCGTGAATATGAACTGTTAATCTATAAAGTAACGGTCATCATGTGTTAATTGCATGCTTAGCATGTTATTTTTTCTGAAGTAACAGTGATATAGTTTATAATATCGCTAGCATATCATTAAAATTAACCACTGAAATGTAAATGATTGCTATGTCGCGGTTACATACTTGGCATGTAAAGGTTAGCCATGTATCTCAAAAGTAACAGCTAACATCGCTAGCATGTACCAGTGTAAGCGCAAAATCATAGGTAACAGAAAACAATCCCAGAAACATGACATGCATGTATCAGGATATGTCGCATTGGTTACTAAAAAATAACATCTCAGCGATGTGAATATCACAATTGTGTTGACTGGGAAGGGGGTCAAGTAGCACATCATTTTAGAGCTGGTGTAAATCTCTTTTCAAAGTTGCCTTATTTTCTAAATTTCAAGCATTAGGTTCTGAGATAATGGCTTCTAAAAGTAATTAATTAATTTATCCAAAACTTACATGTCAGTTTAGCAAATGTTTAAAATTTCGACTACAGGTCTTGTTCCAAACGTCGGCGCAAATTCTGTAACATTTCTGGATTGAATTGGTGGCTTTAGTTTACGATACGCTGACGTAAATCTTATAAGGAATCAGGCTGAGTAGAAAACATTTTACTTTTTATGTCACTCCACAGAAAAAAATCTAGGGGTGATAAATCTGACTATCGTGCGGGCCATTTTATAGAACCTCCTCTCAACCGACCGATTTGGAAATATGTGTTAGAGATATTGCCGAACAGGCAAAGCGTAATATCTAGGAGCTACATCCTTCTGCAATACCAATATGACTGACCAATACTCTACCTTGTCCATCAAAATCGAAAACCACAAGAAAGTCAGCAGCAAAAGAACATTCACTAATTGTCACATCCACGCCTTAAAAAGATATTTTAGAAAACAAGGTAGCTAAAAAAATACCACAACAGATTTTCATGAATCAAACCTACAAAAGACACATTTTCAACACAGACATCAAAAAGAAACCTTGTAAAAGATCCAAACTGCCCAGAGGAAAGCTAAACTATACAAAGAACTTAGTTCGGGTGACGATGACAATGACGATATAGACAAAGATGAAAATGCGCATGGGACCGACATTTGTTTAGTGTGCGGGGAGTTTGGTTAAGAATGAGGAAATATGGTTGAAGTGTTGTGCGTATGGTAATTAAGTGATAAGGCATGTGCGGACATCGAGAAAAAAGTGTTCGTTTCTGCTTATTAAAGCTTACTATTATTATTAGGTAAGAAAAAAATTGTTATATATTTTTTGGTGGTAACAGTGGCCCAACCGTCTGGAGTAATGGTAGTCCGTTTGTTTTTCTTTTAAGTTATATATTGTAAGAAATAGTGTTCTTTTTATTCATATTTAAATGAATCACTACCAGCAAGAATGTGAATTAGGATTACTTTCTCTATGCGTTTCAAAATTTAAGAAAAAAGAACAGCGCAATGGGAAAGAATGTTTGTGGGGCCACCATTCCCCAGATGTCAAGCAACAAAACGGGTAACAGAACAGAAAACGAATATTTGTGAAGCCAGAGAAATAGTCTCCACGTCTGCATTAACATAGAACGGTTTCACCAAGTAAGGGCAACAATTAATGAACTAAAGAGGTCTTCTATTGAAGAGCGTACCCATGTGTATAGAAAATTAAAGATCAAGGAGATGAACGCTTCACAGAATGCATGGTTCAACCAAGAGTGCATAAGAAAGAAGGTCATCCAGCAATACATCATCCTGGGAACTTATAAACATCAAATCAATCAAAGATTACTATCAAGAAAGCCTGCTTCATCTGACTGAGAAAATAATCCAAGAAATAGTTTTCCATTCGTGATAGTGTGCTTCTTTATATCAAGGTAGTACATTTAGAACTTACTTATAAATTACATCCCATAGCATTTGATATATTAGATGACCAAACATTATTAGTGAATTCAAATTTTTAAAATGCTTAACAGACAAACAAAATTCCAAACATAGAAAGGACGCAACACTTACCTAAGGCGACAACCACAAACACATAACTTCTGCATAACATTTGGAAGCTTAAGCGATACAATATTTGCAACTGAATACATTTCCGTTCTAAATAAAAACTTAAAATAGTACCCAAAGTTTTAATTAACAAACATAATTAAAAAATATATATTAGCTTCTGAATCCTAAATAGCTTCTAAATGTACGAGTGAATACAAAAAACTAAAATATGTCAATTTTTAAGAAATTTTAATTTAAAATATGACGAACGTCAAATTAAACAAAATGAAATTGTCAAATCAATTAAGCACAAAATATCAGAGAACGATCTAGTGTTTATTAAAGCTGATAAAGCAAATAGAGCACTAGCTATAAACAGAGACGCATACAATGTTTCATCACTTTATTACTGTAGAAATTTTAACAGAAATTAGGAGACACCCAACACATTAATTTTAGAGAAACCTACAGGATGATCTTAACAATACATATCTGTTTAGTTAACAAGAAAAGAAATATATTTTATATAAAAGTCCACAACCACCAATATGTATGGCTAACACAAAATTTAAATAACTTAATTATTCCTCCAAATAGTCAGTCTCGTTTGATGTGCGTAGCATGTATTCTATGATACCTCCTGAGAAATGTTTACCTCTACAAGTGATCGCCCAGTAGTCGACATTCAAACGTAATTCATTAATTTTCTTAAATAAGAAAATGTACTCACTTTTTTGAAACCACCAATAACAAATAGATGAAAGTAAGTCAGTTCACATTGCTGCTACACAATCTTCTTTTTACAACAGATTTATATGGCGCAGGCTCTATTTCACTAATACATAAAGCACAAATGTCTATTAGACAAATATACAATGTATGTACGTATTTATAAATTGTTTAGCGATAATTTCTACTCAGTGCGATTGTTTGACCACAGACTTTTATGTGAACGCAAGCAGTAAAACTAATACATCTGTCATGAACTTTGGCTAAGCAGCCTCCCGCGGTGATTCACAATCCATCCTTCAGGCGTGACTTTAAATTGTCGCTCACAATCAGACTTAGCGATATTATTTTATCTAATTACATTGGCTCAGGCGCCATCTTTATTCGCTACAAAGGGGACGAGGTTAGATCCCGGTGAGCCCTTTTGCTAAGGCCATCGTAGAACATCACAAATTACTGTTTAAGAGCAGCCTTGTCCTAGGGTAGCTTAGTGGAGAAAACTATAGCCTGGGGTCAATCGTTATTATTTCCCGCAGAGTTCCCGGAAGCTAAGTAGACTTTACTTACTTCTCCCGGATAATGGCCGTTTTCCTAATTTACAGAGATGGAAACAGAAATACGACGAGTAGGCGAATGCCTGCAAGGATAAATAGCTTAATTACTTTGGCTTAACCCACACCATCAGTGCATCTTTCTAATAATGGTGCAAGTGAAACACAAACAGTTCATTAAAAACTTCTAATAACTATAATTATACACACAAGTAAGAGGTTAATTCATAAAATCATTAAAATAGAAAACTAAAAATTCACTACAGTCATGTGACTAAATTTAACCTTTATCTCACGCCAGATAAATTATTACAAATAAGGGATTCTTCAACTGTGAAAGATACAAAGGCTGCGCTAATATTTAGAACCCCAATAATATTTTAATAAAACAATTTACGCAGAATTACTTAGTGCTCTACTTTAATTACAACATTAGAATAGCATTATCGAAGCAAACGAAATGAGCATATGTCAGCCCGTACAGTACAGATTGTTAGATTCTCTAATTGCAAAATGAAATAAACCCTTGAACGGGTAAAATTCGAACGGTTATCTGCCTATTTCCTACTTTTCCCCAACCTAACGGTTCCGTACTATTCGGCATTGACATATACTGCAGTCCTCCAACGTCCGTCACTTAGGATGAGCACATGCCAGCCCGTACAGTATACATTGTTAGATTTTCTAATAGCAAAAAGAAATAAACCCTTAAATGGGTAAAACTCGAACAGTTCTCAACCCTACGCAATATAATACACAGTACGAGTTGCTACCAATATTAGTGAATGAATCGATCAAAGCGAAACACTTTATTCCGAGCCTACCTAATACGCTATTTAACGCCAAGGTTACAAACATCGGCATAAATCACGATAAACACGTTATAACTATAATAACCACGGTAGTAGGTAGAGATAGCCGGTTGTAAGGCCGCCTCCCGCCCTCCGCTAGACTGTGAGGCGGAAGGCGAGAGGTGGTTGCAGAACTGTATAAATTGTGACGTAAACTAAGATGACGTAATCCACGATGGCGGCTTTTGGCGCGAAAATTCAAAAAAAATAATTTTTAAACGACTGTTGACGTAAGCTGTCAAAATAAGGGGCTCCGCCATTTTGATTTTTGCAGAGAGTGACGTAAGTAAATATGGCGGCTGGCGCAGGCGCAAACTCAACTTTTTAGCTTTTGCTTTAAGCTCTATGTGTGAGGTGTCATTTTACTCGGCTCGATGAATAGAATTCAAAAATAACATATGCGTATGCGCAAACCCTACTTTTTAGTTTTTAGCCTAAGCCTTATGTATGGGGCGTCATTTTACTCAGCTCAGCAAGCAGATTTTAAAAAACTAAGCATACGAGACTGCCAGACATGTTGCGTATGCCCAACATATGGCAACATAGCAACAACCAGTGGCTGTTGTGGCGGGACAGCGGGGGTAAGAGCTTTAAACAACAACAAATAACAAAAATCCTAAGAATATTCGACTGCCAAACATGTTGAGTATACCCCGTATATGGCAACATAGCAACAACCAACAGCTGCAAACTGATAACAACCTCGAGCTTTAAACAAAAAACAAAAATCCTAAGAATATGCGACTGCAAGACATGTTGAGTATGGCCCAAATATGGCAACAACATTCAACCAGCAGCTGCAAACTGAGAGTGACCTCGACTACAATCTGGATTCCGATTTATGTAACAGGAAATGAGTCATATGTTCAACATGTCAGTCAGATGATGTCATTTAAGGATAATTTAGAAAATTTAAAACATCGTTTAAGGTTGAAAATAAAACAACTGATTTAAATACAATTAATTTATTAGAATTAAGTCACAAGACTTACATACTAAAATATTACATAATGGCTCTTACAATGCCAGTTAAAAGTTTATATTCAAATACAAGTAAATAGTGCGGCACTTGGGCGCTCCTGTCTGAGCCTTCTGATTGGCTGTGACGTCAGAGTTGGGAGGAGTGGGCATCATCCCCTTCCCATGTGCTCATGCGTTGACAGTTGACCTGTCAGCTGTCATCTGTCAGCTGACGTCACATGTTCCAAGATGACCGCTGTTACTATCTGTCATTGGGTGCCAGATGGCTAGAGTCAGCTGTTCCAAGTTCCCGCTTGCCGCCATGTGGAAATTTGTGGTTATACACACGTTGTATTGGTTGAACAGATACCGGCTGTCCGTTACCCGAGTATGTTAGGATATGCCAACACATTTGTTGTTTGTTAGGTTATGTCGGATACCCGCTAGCCGAATGTTATAGGTTAAGCTTACACATGTGTTGTTTGTTATGTTTTATGAGCTGTTCGCTAGCCGAATGTTTGTTAGGCGCTCACCACGTGTTAATTTGAGGTTAAGCATATAAGCATTCTGCTTCCCGCTACCCGAGACTGTTAGGTTAAGACGCAAGTCACACATGTGTTTGACAGGCAACACTGACAACGTCTTGTATATGCCGAATGTTATAGATTAAGCTTACACACGTGTGTTTGTTAGGTTATGTTGGCTGTCCGCTACCTGAGAATGTTATATAGGTATACAGTCTCATGTGCTGTCTCTGTGACTGTGTTCTTAGGTCAAGCTCACCACGTGTTTGTTGTTTGCTGTTTTGGTTGCCAGGTAACACTCTCACCACGTGTTGTATATGCCGAATGTTATAGGTTAAGCACACATGCTTGTTTGTTATGAGCTGACCATATGGAATTTCTGGTTATGTTTGACATATGTTGAATGTTTATTTGTGTACTAAGGTTAAGTGCTGTATGTTTGATGTATGGTTGGTATGTCACTCAGTTTGGCGGTAAATTTGAATTTTATTGAAAAGGTGGCTGTGCATGTGTGTAGAGTACATACATTTATTGAAATTATTATTATATGTGCTCTACACACATGCGCAGACACCTTTTCAATGAAACTCAAATTTACCGCGAAACTGAGTAACATAGCAACCATACATCAAACATACAGTACTAAAACCTTAGCACACAATTAAACATTCAACATATGTCAAACATAACCACTAATTTCCACATGGTGAGCTCATAACAAACAAGCATGTGTGCTTAACCTATAACATTCGGCATATACAACACGTGGTGAGAGTGTTACCTGGCAACCAAAACAGCAAACAACAAACACGTGGTGAGTTTAATCAAAGAACACAGTCGGCTAGCGGGAATCGGAGTCCTATGCGTCACAGAGACATCACATGTGACTGTATACCTATATAACAATCTCGGTTAGCGGACAGCCAACATAACCTAACAAACACACGTGTGTAAGCTTAACCTATAATATTCGGCATATACAACACGTTGTCAGAGTGTTGCCTATCAAACACATGTGTGACTTGCTTCTTAACCTAACAGTCTTGGGTAGCGGGAAGCAGAATGCTTATATGTTAGACTTAACCTCAAGCTAACACGTGGTAAGCTTCTAACAAACATTCGGCCAGCAGACAGCTGACATAACCTATCAAACACCACATGTGTAAGCTTAACTTATAAGATTCAGCTAGCGGGTAGCCGAGATAACCTAACAAACAACACATGTGCGGCTTAACCTAACATTCTCGGGTAACGGGTAGCAGGTACCTGTTTAACCAATAACACTTGTGTATAACCAGAAATTTCCACATGGCGGCAAGCGGGAACTTGGAACAGCTGACTCCCGCCATCTAGCACACACTGACAGATAGTGACAGCGGCCATGTTGGAACATGTGACGTCAGCTGACAGATGACAGCTGACAGGTCAACTGTCAAAGCATGAGCACATGGGAAGGGGATTATTCCCACTCCTCCCAACTCTGACGTCACAGCCAATCAGAAGCCTCACACCGGTGCGCCAAAGTTCCGCACTATCTACTCACGATCAGAACAACAACGAAGGCATGGTCCTCTCTTACCAAACACAGTAAGATGTATTATATGTGGTCCGAGAGGGTGTGGTAAAACAAATGTTTAGCTGAGTTTATTGTTTGAACCGAACGGTTTAAAGTTTGATAACATGTATATTCAAAGTCTTTGTACCAACCCAAATACAAGATGTTACAAAAAGTGTTGATGCTGCAAAAGATGTTGGTTACTATCCATATAGTGAAAACTATGAAATACTAGATCCAGCAGATGATTTGGATAACTCTGTGTTGATATTTGATGATGTAGCTTATGACAAACAAGATAAAATGAGAGCATACTTTAGTATGGGAAGACATAAGAATAAATAAAATAAAATAAAAGGGCCGTAATAAACGTACAAACATAATTGTTAAAAACAATAAAATAATAATTAAAAGTAGTTCATTTTAATTCTTTACAGCAAGGAATGTAAATATTGCGAAGAATTAGAGGTCAGAGTTGTATCGATTGACATTGAAAATATCACATTCAGTAGGTAAACAGTAACAAGTAAATTTGCAAGATATGCAGGAATGTTGCAGTCAGCAATTCGGAAGGTCGTAAAACTAATTAAGAATCAATATAAGTATTATTGTTTTGTAAATATAAATGAGATTACTTGTAGTAAGTGAAGAATGAGTTAATTAAATAAGTTTTTACAATGTAGACGGTTAATATTAGATTGCTTCAGATGTAACGCCGCGATACGTGTAATTTAATCATGTAAACATACTACTGTTGAATTAATATTCACCATGTCACAATCTACGTAAGTTCATTCATTTGTTATTGAATCATGTTAAGTTTTGTGAGTTTAATATAGTTTAAATTATCCCGTTACCTATGTCTATATTTGCCTAGTTCGACGATTTTATCCTATAATTTATCCTCCGCTTCCTGAACAATATTGATTCATTCTATCTCTGTCAAACATATACTCGAATACCGAAACATCTAATACGTGATAACGCTAATGTTTTGATTATTTTCAAACAAGAAACCAATTTAAAACACATCTACGACGACCATGTAACTACAGATATGGACTTCAAACAATTTAAAAATATATGTTGCAAGTGTTGGAAAGGCAATAATTATGATGTGTTGGTGATGGTAAAAGAAAACGATGTATACAGAGGGAGATATAGAAAAGGATTCGATAGCTAAATATTAATCTAATTGACTGCAAACCAACAACAAACAGCTGTCTAGCAGTACAGCCAACTGTCTGACAGGACAGACAGCTGTCTAAAAGCTGTCCGACGGCTATCTAACAGCTGTCTAACAGCTGTCCAACAACAGTCTAACAGCTGTCCAACATCTGTCCAACAGTCGCCCAACAACTGTCTAACAGCTGTCTAACAGGACAGAGAGCTGTCCACCAGAACAGACAGCTGTCGAACAGCTGTCTAACAGCTGCCCAACAGCTGTCTAACAGCTACCCAAAGCTGTCTAACTGTTGTCGTGTCAGACAGGTATCTGTCTAACAACTGTTGTGTTAGACAACTAACGATAGATAAGGGGGCAGACAAACAATTCAAAGCTAGTACACATTCAACCACCAAACTGTTTGCATCTCTTCACATGATATCCAAGTAAGTTTAGCGAGATGGAGGTGATGGGTAAACAAGAGAGAAAAATCAAGAAAAAGATTTTACAACTTGCTGAAAAGATTCTAAAAAAAACGCTTAATGCTTAAGCTTGGCAGAGCTGAGAATAATGACATCCTGCAACGTTTATATAAACCAATTGTTGAGCCACTAAGTGAAATATCTAAAAACACATCGACACTTAAACTGCAGCCAACGGCTGAACAAATCAAAGAAGAAGCTGCTGATAATATACCAGAAAAGAAACCCAAAGTGGAATTATTTGAAGACCATGGAGTTTTTGAGGCTGCACCAGGGATGGAAACAAGTACGGATGAGGATATCCCAACATTTGAAGAGCTTGAGGCAGATCTACAAGCTATCACAACCACACCAGCATATCAAGAATTTTTAAAGCAATATCCTCAACGAGTTCGTTATTATGTAGACAAGTATTTTACTGCACTGCCGAGACTTGCTACGATTGATCAAGCGTATAGTGCTCGCTACGATAAAGATACTGGTAACTGGAGTCTTGGTAACAAACACTTAGATAACATTCAACTGGGTCAACGGAGATATCCGCAAACGCAAGGTCTGCTAGAATTGATATTTATGAAAAGACCTAAGGCGTATACTTATGATGTGTAACGGTTGTGTTATTCATCACCGTAACTCCTTACTGACAACGAAAACCTCAAAGGAAGCTTAAATTAAAAAAAGGTGACTTTATTTTTGAAGAGCAATTCAAGTTTTGGTTTTGAGGAGATTTATTGAAAATTCGCTATTGACATTTACCATCGCAGTGCCCGTACTGCCTTCTCTTTATATACGTTAAATTAAAATATCAACAGACGGAATATTGGCCTTAATGAAAAAAATCGTTGTTTATTACAAATGCCTACTAAGATATTTGTAAAGTGGAAATCAAGAAGCAGGAGAATATCATTGCAGAGATAAATATTTACTTCACAACGACGTAATAACAAAGATGCCGAAAGTCGAAAATTTATGGGACAAGTTTGACAACTTAAACATAGCGCTATCGTTAGGCAATAAAGTATATTTGACAGATACTGGCCGCAAAACCGTTGGGACTGCGAGGTCTCGACGGAGTCCGTGCAGGAACTGGCGCGAAAGACATGCATTTTTGCATCCCTCTCACACACATGGAGGTAGGTAACTAAAAAGGACAGAGAACATCATCGAACCGACGTCGAGGCAGAGAACAAACCCAGCTAGCTACTTAAGCGCCTGCAATGCCAGAATCGAGGCGGTCTACCGACAGACATTACTGAAGCAAGATCTGCGCTACCTCCCGCGTTCAGTGGATGAGAGTTTTTATATCAGGCAAGGTAGTAAAACTGTGACTTCCGCAAGGAAAGTAAACGCCTAGTGTAATTATCGTGCAAGTGCTGCAAATAGTTTCGGTTTGGTTTAGTTTTGTAACATCTCGTTTTAAAGAAAAACGGATTGAATAGTGAGTCTTTAATGAACCTCTTAATGCAGTGACAAGTAGCTGACGGCATTTTCAAGTGGACACTTTCAAGTAAACAGTTTCGAGTTTTCACTTTCGGTCTCGGTTTCAAGTTTGCCTTCATGTCAGATTTTTCCGCATACGTTCAAACATACCTTTATCTCAGTATTTGTCGTTAAAATACAGTTGTGACGTTCCGATTCAAATACATCAAGTTTCAACCCCAGTGTCTACCCAACCTATTGATTGTACATTGCACCTACACTGTCTTCCTGTCTTCACCCCTGCAAGCCTTTTCTGTCAGTTGCTGACTCCTCTCCTGTGGAAATTAAGCTCATATGGTAAGCGCTCAATACCAATGTTACCTTTTGCAGTTTCCACACTCCGTCTGCAGGAAAATTAACACCCATGGGACCTCAGGTGTAAGTCCAGGCCAGCTGGTGAATCTTTGCAAGTCCGAACGCACTACATGTAAGTCATTTCCAACTTTGTGAGTGATCTTTAAGACTAGACATATATATATATATATATATATATATATATATATATATATATATATATATATATATATATATATATATCATATAAGCTCACCATGTGTTGAATGTTAGTATCAGTTATTGTTTGTTGAGGTTGCGTCTCCCTCCTATGTGTTGTATCTTTTGATCGTGTGTTTGTTTGTTTGTTGTATTGGTTGCTATGTTATTTAGTTTTGGCGGGATTTGAATTTTATTGAAAGTTTGTGACTCTGTGTGCAAAGTTTGGGGTTTTGAAGATAGGTACATTCCATATTAATGGAAGTTGGTAAGGAGGGAATGTTCCCATATTCAACTGGCCGAACTTCACACACACATATATAGCATAGGTAAGCGCTACACACAGAGAGAGGGATAGACAGGCAATTTTAAATCTCGTTTAAAGAAAAGCGCACGCTACAAGTTAGATTTGAACCCGAGAGCTACAATTGAACCGTATATCTCTAACGTGTCTGTATCGCCGCTAAACCAAATACACCACGCAGACTATAGATAAAGTTTGTTTGACGCGGCTATATATATATATATATATATATATATATATATATATATATATATATATATATATATATATATATATATATATATATATATATATATATATATGAAAAACCTAAGATTCCGGGACCGCTAGCATAGATCTATAAACTTTCATATTTCGACAGATTCCAGGACCGTGCTTATTTGTAGTGGGGGGATATGGAGGGGTAACCATAACTCGCAAGATTTGAGGACCATGTCATATTTTTAAGTAATTTAACGTATTTATTATAATAATCATTCTTAGTTACTCTGAGACATTTCTCGTAGCAAAAAGATAATTAGAAACAAATATTATTGTACCTATTTAACAAAATAAATGTGAGTGTGCGCACTCTGCATGTTTGTGTGTGTATTTTGTGTAGGTAAGTATGCATGGGTGCGTGCGGGCGTGTGGATATGCATGCATATTGGTGTATGCAATTTATTAAGAAGGGAGCCAAAGAAACCTAACTAGATTGAAGTAGGGCGATTAAAAAGATTACTATAATATTAGTCTAGCAAATACCTTTAATAAATGATGAGCTTGAAAAATGTCAAAGATAGGTAATAAGGCTTTTAAATAAACTTGCTTATTTTAAATGAGAGCGATTTTTTGGTGAATAGTTTAATTTGCGTGTGTTGTAAGGTGAGTAAGGATAAATAGCGTAAAAAATTTGACATGAAAAATATCAAATTTATAGTCTAGTTGCTTTTTACTAAACTGATGCATTTCAAAATAGCGGCTATTGTGTGTATTATGTAGAACCACCTGGTTAAGACAATGACGCTAAAAAGCCTTTTGAACTAATCATTTCATTCTCATTTACTGCAGTCTTCGTAATTATAGAATAAAGTAGATAAAAAAACTAGCCAGACCGGCAAATTTTAAGATGATTTTTGTTTTTTTTCCAAACCCTAAAACATATTTGCTTTTAATTAAGAAAATCTGTCTTTACAATATGTTAACAATTGCAACTTAAAAACAATTAGCATAACCCCTCTTTTGTTTTTCTTTTCTGAACCTACTTATTTAAGAATAGTACTTGTGTTCCTTCCACAATTTTTTTTATACTATTGCGTTTCAAATCATCACTGTCTACAGGGGAAGTCGCCCTGTTGTCTCAACCATGATTATCTGTCTCCAGCAGCTTTCTTCATTTCATAGCTTCCACACTTCATAAGTTGTGCCAGTTTTTCCAGATGTTTTACCCTAGGTCTACCTTTAGAAGAATTTTATTATGTCAGAATATGAACCAGTAAATTTTGCTTTTCCTTTTTCAATTACTTCCAGCATGCATCTTTCTTCTTTCATCTTTTCCAGCACACTTTTATTCTCCTCTCTATCGTTGTATCGTGTCTCTGTGATTTTTATCTATAGCCATAGTTCAAAATCCTATATTCTCTTCATATCATGCTAAGTGGACATCCAAGTTTCTTCCACATACATTACTACACTCGATACGCAGGACTTAATGAACCTCTTCTTCAGATCCAAGTTAAAATGTTTTAGTGAGAAGACTATTGTGTTTATTGAATGCTTGCTTTACAATCGCAATCATCTTGCTCGGGCTTTTGTTGCATTTACTAACATTTATATAAATTGGTTTATTGGGTAGGGGATTTGGTAAAAATTGACCTTTTTTTTTGGTTAAAATTCGAGTAATATAACGTTTTACGGTTTATTGATTAGAAAACTTTTTATTTCATCAAACATCTGGTATTCTGTGCTGAAATTAAATTAGAGGTTGAGTGTGTGGGGGTGGAATATTGTTGAAAAAAATTTCTATTTTTTTGCTAAAACGGCATAAAAAGTCTCAGAACATATAGAAAAATTGATTCTGAACTGAGAATATTTTTGTCTGTCGATCTGTCGGTCGGTGGGTCTGCCAGTACGTCTGTCTGTTAATAGGCGCAATAACTTTCGAACGAATTGAGATCTTATCTTCAAATTTGGTATCCAGTTGGCACCTGACAAAGGAGCGCTTCGAATTGTTTTTGGGTAAGATCGCTTTAGGGCGTAGGGGATAAATAGGGTGATTTGGTTAAAATTTACATTTAAAAAAAAACTATATCACGTTTCAAATATTGCTTCTATAGTTCCTTGCCCAACTTCAAACACGAATTGATACTGATCGTAGAAACTTCTAATTTTGCTCTTTATTCTATTTTTTATTATGATTATCAGAATATTCTCCACATGTCTCTGTACATTTATTGTCCTATGCTGGTTGCATTTTTATGAGTTCAGTGTTTTTGATATAGTGATACTTGTACTCTGTATAAACTAACTGGGCAGTTTTCCTGATGTATACTTTTTCTCAAACAGTTGACATAGTTTTGTTTAATTTTTTTCACCAGATTTTTTAAATGTTCCGCTGTTAATTCATCTACACAATAACTTTTTCCCTGTCTAAGTTATTCAGGGCCCTTTTTGAAACCCTGTGTTGAAATAGGGAACATCTCATTTAGGTTTATCTGTCATTTCCCCCATATACACTTTTCCATATTTCATTTTCTCCCCGTGTCAAAACTTTCCTAATAGGCTTACCAGTGTCCAATGGCTTCATTGTCTAGTGATGAATTTCCATCGTTGTTCTTTTGACTTTTTGTCCCTGGTCAATATTATAGTCGTCTAACCTGTTAGTATGCTTGATCCAGCCGTGCCTTCTTTACGCTATTTTTGATTTCTTCCCCATTTCTTTGCGTCCATACTTCTTCACAGCATTTTTATTTGTGACAGTTCTTTTTAGTGATATAATGTATTTGATACCCACCTGTACTCCCTGGTGTTTTTCATATACTTATATCGTCTCCTTTTGGGTACTTCAAGCATGGTGTGTGTTATAATTAGACCATTTTCCATAGTCATTTATTAAGTACTTTACTTTTTCTTCATTTCTCATAAACCAAACTTTCCAGCTAAAGCTCCTTCCACTACCGCATTAAAATCCCCATTATCGCCATTATCCCCAACATCTGAGCCTCTTTTCTCACTTTTATTACATATTTCTTATCTATTCCACATCCTTCTTTTCGCTGTGCTATGTCAGAGCTTTGCTTCAATTATCACCATCACTACCTTATCGTTGACACGGTATGTATGCCTGACTTTATTGGTCTATTCGTTTCATAATTAGATTGCCACTCCATTGCTCTTTGATTCTTCTCTTCCACTATATATCTAATTCTAATATTATCACTCTTGAAGTCTCTATTATTCAACCACCTTACTTCCGACATGACAAGTAGTTTATATCCATTTTTATGATTATGTTCTTTGCTACCTCCAGTTTTTCTGTCTTCAGCAAGCTTCTAACATTTCATTTTCTCACATTAAATGAGTTCTTGATTTTTTTCTTTACATATTTTGTAATAATTTCTTTACGTAACGTTCTAGCTGATAGAACAGGGTTTCGCATGATAACGATCTGAGAAGCTTGTCCCGTGAGTGTTACCCTACCGGGTCCTGATTTTCGAAGCTCGTGACTCACCATTGCAAAAAAATCTCCTATTTGCAGTCAATGCAAATGCTAAAGCGGTGTTCGGTACATACTTGTTTATTAAAACCTTCGCATTTATTACGTGCATTTCTGTTTTTTTTTTCACAGGCAAAAATCACAACAACCAACCGGAACTTTGGCTTTGTGTAAAATTTCTTCATCGTATTTCTAGAGTCGAATAGTACTCCTAATTTCTCGCGGGAGCTCACCACTGAACATTCTTTCTTTCAGTTAATCTTCAACTAGAGTTATTTTAAAATTTTGCTCGTTTAGGCGCTTAATTAGTAGATATTGAACTTATTAATTACAAATGAGTTTGTAGAATATAATATCCGAAGTAGCCATCTGCGAGTTTTTCTTTGACAGCCGTCAAATCATACAGCTGATCAAAGGCGCCAACACCTCCTTTAGTGTTATTGTATGATAATAGTATTTTGGGTTTCTTCGTTATTTCTCTATAACACCCTGTGTATGCATAGTCGATAATAAAATAACAAGTCTATAGTTTTTTCAGCACATAGAAGGATATCGTACTGATTTGATCAAACACGAACATAGATGTATCGACATCCTTTTGGTTGCAGTCATTGCTTCGGTATATCACGTTTGTTCTTCCTCATTGTCCATACAATGGTTAGCTTATTTTCTAACAATTTTTCCGCGACATCGTAAGAACTAAACTAATGATTCATGGTACAATTTCTGTTTGAACCCTGAATAGCAAGGCCTCGTTGGTCCAATGGTAAGAACATGTGCCTCTGAAACGAAGGGTACTGGGTTCGATCCTAGGGTTCTCCTTTCACTTTTTCAGTGCATACTGCATGTAAAATTAACATCAACCGAGGTTGTGACATTTTATTTGAGCAAGTTGAATGTCTACCCCTTCCGCCCTTCGGACAGGGCGTAAAGCCGTCGGTCCCGTGTCCATGCGATGTTGGGCACGTTCAAGATCCCTACCGTCCTTACAGAAAATCTGGGGTTTTGCAAAATTTCCAAGATAGTGAGGTGAACCTGCTCGGTGATTGGCCATAGTCGCGGAAATAGGCCGACGTTGAAGTACCAAAAAAACCTGATTGGCAATCGCCAAATAGATCATCTATTGTGTAGGAATGGAATATTGTTTTTCTCGTTCTTCACTACCAATAAAAGACTTAGCTGATCACAGATATAATATTTTTGCATCAAACATAGTAACCAATTTGAGATCATACTTGTCTGTCCTGTTGGGTATGTAAATTTTAGAGGGACATCTGCTTCCGAAACCCAACAAGGTTTTATCTGTGGTTGCGCATTCTAAAGGTGTATAATCTTGTCTGCAACAATCTCTAAAATATTCCAAATTTGTCTGATAGCCGCAAATTTGTCTGCTTTTGGTTCGCTACTCTCTTGTGGCTTTATCGTTAAATCTCAAGCAGTTGATCAAAAACTCAAATAGATTTTTGACATAGTTGCTCTAAAAATGGGTGGTGCAAATTGGGTTGACCATGTATCAGTAATATGAACCTTTTTTCATAACACCACTTGCATATAGTATTACTTATATAGTAGTATAGAATTTCTCATAAAGGACGTTTATCATAAAAATGTGCTGTTTTAAGCACATAATATGAATATATGTGTAAGAAAGTCCAGTAACATGCGAAATATTTTTTCAGTGCTGGATTATTGAAAAGTAGCTATAAATGCTAAGTATGTTTAATATGCGAAGAATACCCACATAATTAAATTTTCATATTTAATCGCCGAATACGTTATAGGTACTCATATGTACATTATTATACATTTAACGACCACACCTCGTTGAACATATCGATGCAATCACCGAAGTTAAGCAACGTCGGGTGTGGTCAGTACTTGCATGGGTAACCACCTAGGAACAGTGTGTGCTGAGGAATGCCCTCGGAAGGCAATGGCAAACCACTGAGTATATTTGCCACTCAAATTTTCTTTGTGAAAAAGCGTCACTAAGGTTGACTTAAGAGTATTTATTTTCACCTTACATTGATGGTTTGTGAGAAAAATTTCGTAATCGTTGACTGTTATATTTTATTTATTATAACCTCATAATTAAAATTTTGTAAGGTCTAAAAAAAGTGCGTGAGATAAATTTTCCCTTAAATATATATAGGTACCTACTTTATTGACAAAGGAAAAATTATTTAAAGCTTATTTTGAGGAAAAGTAGAGGAGTATATATTTTATAGTAAATTTTATTAAATCAACTTTCAAAGTGTGTTATACAAATAAACATAACCTTGTGCTTGCAGTCAACACCATTTTTTAGGGGTCGCGTTCCAAATTAAACTGTCAAAATATTTTGCTTAAAAGTATGAAATAACATTGTTAAATGGTAAGTAAAATTAATTTGTTTATGACACTTGGTGTTTATATAAACATTAGTGTATCTATAAGTAGCTTCTCATTTGTTGTAATGCTTTTACCTCTTTATTTCAAAACTTATCAGCTTTAGACATAGTTTCTTGATTTAAATTCTCCCAAAAGTAGACATCTACCTAAATTTCAATTTTTTAAAATATTTTCGGGCAGAATAAACATTTTTGTAAATCAGGTTAATTCATTTAATTTTCTAGCACTTTTAATATTCGGGGTTATATGAAAACTTATGTGTTTAGTTTCTATTTTGTTTTTCTCAATTTGGATTAACTATTTGATCAAACAACAAAATGGTTTTCGGCGTTTTTGGGGTGTCCCCTACCAGTTTGCTTTAGTAAAGTTTTATTTTCAACTAATTATCTGTTAACATTGTTGCAGCCTTTAAATTGCATTTTTTAGATTTAAGTGTTGTGTAGCTTTAGTTCGATGCAAAATTAACCCTTCTAATATAAACTTATGTTATAGCTGCTGCTGTATTTTTAAACAGTGGTTAAAAATAGATTTAGCAGACATCATCAGACACGACTTCAAAGACTAGTGGCAACTTACAGATAATGCAACAACTCACAATAACTCCTAAACGTAAAACTTTGCTATTATGTATAAAACCATGATATATTATATTATGTTCTGCAACTATTCATAACAACGAAGTACAAGACATTTAGAAAAAATATCTGAATAAGTCTATGTGAATATACCGACAGGTTTTCACATTAGAGTCTACCTTCTTTAACTTTTTGTTAATATTGAAGCAAAATTTTTTTTAAATCGTAACTCGAATATAATTAGGCATAGGTATGATAAGTAAGAACTTATTTTGAGTTTTCGTATAATAATTGTAAAACAGCATTTTATACTGAGAGATAACAAATTAACTTTGTCAATCTTGGTCATTCATAATAAAACGACTGTCTAAACTAGTATTCTGCATTTATGTCAATTCATTTTTGTTAATACATTTTTAAGTTAGGGTGATGTTAGGATTATGATTTTACTATACAGCACAAAATAGACATGATCAAAAGCTATTTTTTAAATTAGTGTGCTACTTGATGTAATTTGGAAACAGAGGTCAGCTTTCATGTAAACACTTGTCGAGGACACTTTTCGTGCAAACTTTGACAGAATTATTTTATAGGATGGTACCTAAAAATTGAAACGAACACTTTTATTTCTAAGTTTGATAAATGTAATTTTTGATGACAAATTGCAAATCAGACAATGAGTTTTATTATAGAAGGTGGTCAATGCAGCAAAGAAGTTAGAAAAAGGATCGCTATAGCAAAGTAACATTTAGTACAAAAAATTAGCTATTTAACCTAAATCTCCAGAAGGGGTTCATCAAGTCATGCGAATGAAGTATTATAACGCATAGAGCCAAAACGACCAATAAAGTTCTAATCAGGTGTCGTGAATCATTTATTTATTCATTTAACGACAGTGTCATTTACAGTAAATCATACAATATACTGACATAAAAAAATAAAAAGCAATAGACAGAGTGTTTTGTTAATAACCGATTAAAGATATGTACACATAGATACGAAATGAAAGTTTTTTTATATTTGTGAAAAAATAAAAATACTTTCAAAAATTACAAAATGTTTACATGACATAGTATATTAAGTAAAACACTGGATTTTTTCCACGAAATTGACCTACCGATTTGTTAAAACTTGTAGATGTGGACTGGAATCTGTAATGAGCACACATAAGTACACTTGAAGAAACCCCAATCACCACAACACATCTTTTTAAACACCTAACGATAACATCGTTAGCTTCATGAGATGATGACTATTCTGAAAATTCATCATCTGATGCAGCTAACATTGTTAGCGAAACTATCCTTAGGTCTCCAAGTGTAGTTATTAAAACTTCTAGAATAGATTAATTTCACAATTGATCGTTTAAGGTCAAAATATATGTATTGTAGAAAACTTGCAATACGGCTTGTATGAGAAGTATAAGACAGACATTAAATATTACATGGAAGGCGATTTTATTTTCTAATAATCCAATTATCATAAACTAAGTAGCTCAGTTCAAAATACAAGTGGTGTAAGGTGTCATAAATATCTGACATAATTTACAAGCAAAGTGCCGACTGCATTGTCAATGTAATAAAAATATGCTCCGTCTTCCTTCGGCTAAAGTCTATAGGGGTATCCAAGGGCCTTCTTATCTTTAGATAATTTACAACTAGATATTTGACAAAGACAGCAAAACTGTATTATAAAATTTGGTACCTACCTGACGAAAACTAAAGCTGTAAAAAGAGCGGACCTTATTCCCTCCTTTCCTTTGTTTAAATTAAACAGATCAATGTTTTTCATTTGAGGCTATATCCACAGCATGTGTGCTATATCTTGTTTTAAAGCGAGTTTTTGTAAAAAAATTAACTATTGACGAGATTTCAATTGTAAGGCTATCCAATACTTTTTTCAAATGAAGGCACAAGTGTCTAGCATTTATATTCAAGATATGTTTATCTCTTATCACACCGATAACTCAAAAAATAATGGACCGATTCTGATGAAATTTGGTAGGTACCTTCCTTTTGTAAGTGGCTTTGATAAGTTTGGTATCTATAAAAATCGGCCGAGTTTTTCCAGGAAAAATTTAAGTTTCCTTTGAAAAAAAATTTTTATCTCCGAGAATAACAAAGCTCTAGACCCAAATTTGGTATGCAAATTTATATTACGCAAAGTATAATATATAATATATACAAAAATTTGGATTTATAAGTTAAAACAAAAAAAGTTATAGGCATTTAAAAAACAAATTTAGGTGCCAGTGATGACTAGAGAAATGCAAAAAGGTCAAGAAGCAGCAAAAAAATTACTTTGAAAATTTCATAATTTTCTTTGTAAAATTTCAAACTCGCGATTTGAAACGTCAAAAGTGACAATTTTTAGACAAAAAAACCTGAAGTGAATACTGGTTATGTAGAGGAAATGTTGTAAGTAGTTAATTTGACAAAGCCTTAAGTATCAGCTTTAACCGCCATTGTCCGCTTTATTAAAATATTCGCAGAAAATGCATTTTAGACAGACCATTTTTTGATGCTTTAATAGTCTATAACTGTTAGCGAATGTTCGTAGAAAAAAATTGTTATAGGGAGACCGCGACTTTGAAATTGTTTTTTCCGGTTAAAATTAGTAAAAAAAAGAGGGGAGACATGCCCGCGTGTAGCAAACATATGCGATAAGTGACTGAGTGAAGAGTGGAACTTGTGATGAGCACTGATAAGTACACAAATCACCACATCCCATTTTAGAAAACCTGACGATCGCTTCACTAACCAAGTTATAGTCATTATAGGAGAGAGAATTATTCTCACAAGTGTACTTAAGTACCTACCTAAGTGGAGATGTGTGATGAGCACTGATAAGTACATTTTGAAAAACCTAATTACCACAACATATTTATAAGTCCTGACGATCATTTGGCTAACAAATATGGCGTCATCAGAGGGTGTAAAAGCGTTCAGTAGCTAGTAAAACGATGGTCAGATCCTAAAAATGTGTTGTGGTGAATTGGGTTCTCCAAAGTGTACTACTTTAAGTACCAACCTATTATTTTTCCCCACTTCGTCATTTCTGTTCTTTTTTAATGCCCGTGACAAAAAATTGTTCAAAAAATATAGAATGTAACAGTAAAAAATATTTATTTGGCAGTTCTAACAAACAATGTGAAATTATAAATATGAGTAAATACTATATCACTATATATATATTGAAGCTATAATATAAAATTTATCAACTTGCTAAGTGATTCTGCTTTGTTAGATATTTCTTAAATAAATAATTTAACTCAATCCGCGTTTTCAGAGCTTTGGGATTCTCTATTTAAAAAACATTTATTACCGTAAGACAACTTTTTTTTTGTAAGAATATTATTGTCAGAATATTGCAAGCATATGTAGACAAGTATATACAATTTACTATTGGATTATAGATCAAGTGTTTTTTGTACTTTATATGAGCCAGACTTGTTTCTGTTTTGGATTTAAATACAATAATAGTATTTTATTGGTTACTATTTCCTACAAATTCAAGAAAAAGGAAACATATCAATTATTTATTATTGAAAAGGCAGATTTTATTTTTAGTAACATTTGACTTCCTATCAACAGCCAACTATTCGATTAACAACTTCGCTATTGTAGCACTATTAACAATACGTTCTGATTCACTGGCTCTCTATTTACTTCCAGCTCCTTATTAATGAGAATTCTCAAAACCAACTTACTTATTTCCAGTACTGCAACAAACAAACTTAAGTTTCTCTTTTGGATTAAAAATGCATATTTTCACGCTGCGGCTTCTTACGTTGTAGAAAGCACAGAAACGTTCACAGTTGAAATATTGTTCTCATATCTGAGGTGCTACCCAAAGATCACCTTGTCTCTCTTAGATGTAATAATAATTACACTCATAAATTAACTATGTGCCTTATAGAAGACTCATCCATTACGGTTACTCTCACTTCTCTATATTTCAGAAGAAATGTTGGAGATCTCTGCTCTTCTATGGAGATGGCCTCTCAGAGATTGCTTCTTGGGTACCTTTACTTGCAACCTTTACTCGGCAAACTCATCTAAGCAAGAAAGCGCACGTCTTCACTGGCCAATTAGCCACATGTCAAACAATTCGCTATAAATTCTCGTTCTTTTCGAGAGCATCTAAACTCACACACACAATAGTATTTTTCAACTATCGCCATTCAGAAAGTTAGCAGGATTTTTATTTAATTAACAATGAAATGGTCATGTATTATGAAAGCAGTGATATATTATTTACTTTCTGGTGACACGAAAATATTAAAAGTTTTACTTTTTGAATAACTTCGAAACAATCCATTAAAACGTAAAATTTTCGTGTATAGCAATATAGAGGTTGTTCTGTTAAAAAAAGACATATATAGACAAGTTTTCGCGAATTAGCATGTATAGCGGAAATATTTGGTGCTTAGTTCCATACAAATTATGGAAATATTAAAATACAAAATTTGTATTATAATTTTTACTCTGAGAGATATCATATTTGATTACATACATTTTTTTTATATGTATAAGGGATAATTATTTTAATTTAGTAGTTTATTGTTTAGTGGTGCAGAACATCTTAATTTAACGCAAATAAAATTTGTTTACCTATCTTAATTTACTTCCTTTCTTTATGCAGTCCTACAGTCACTATAATATAGAATTTATGCAGTATACTGTATTTACCTCCCCTCACATTACTATATCCCCACCAGATTTACGAATTTTAATAAGATTCGACAGATTTGAGGACCGGTCCCCGAAACTGCAGAGTGTGTAAATTCAGATGGTCCTCGAATCTTCGACCCCGGTCCCGGAATCTTCGGCTGGTCCCGGTATCTAGCGTTTTGTGTAATTTCGGTCCCGGAATCTTAGGCTTTTCATATATATATATATATATATATATATATATATATATATATATATATATATATATATATATATATATATATATATATATATATATATATATATATATATATATATATAAACTAAAACAGGAATGATAACACGGCATTTATGTACTATACAAGAACCCGTTTGAATAAACAAACGCATATGATAATTAACGTGTTTCCTAAATGGTAATAAAAAATATTATCAGGTTTTTATGTGGGCTTTCTCTATATGAAAAAACTAATATCATGTGCTTCACTAGATATGTACACATTGCAAATAAGCTGCATTATACTTTTGAAGGCAGATCTTTGGAAATTGTAAATCAGTATACATACCTTGGCGTCCGATTCTCTTCTTCACTGCTTTCTTCTATGTCCAAAATGATGGTGGGCAAGTTGAGAATTTCGATCGGTGCCCTAATTTCTCTGTACAAAATTTTTTGATCAACTGTCAAAGGTGCGTCTATACAACTCTATTATTGTGGATTCAATACGCCACTGTTTTGGTGTTTGGGATCTTCGATATTGCAATACACTTGAAAGGGGGCGGGTTAGTTTTATTACCTATCTTTTTCACCTCCCACGATCTACAGCCAACGCAGTGGTCAGGACTGAGTTTGGAGCAATTAATATACTCTACACTGCTATTAGCCTGGCTTTTGGCTGAATGACTAAGCTTTCTGCGATGGATGATAGTCGTTTACCTAAAATTTGTCTCAAACGTATATTGACTGTTAGAGATGCTCTTACTAAATACAATTGGTGTGCACAGTCTATTGAACTGCTCAGACATCTGGGCATAGCCTTTACGTGGGAAAATGTATCACTCTCATGGCTAATCTTAAATCGGACTATAAGTCCATAAAATTTACAGGAAAAGCTACTTGAGAACAGCCTTAGCTCATGTGAGGATTGCCATCTAGCTCGGTGTGTATTCTGGCTCAGTTACGAGCCTCTGCGAGTAAATTTTTCAAGTTAGCAGCTAACGGTATTAATCACGTAATTAATCTTGATAGTTTTTGTACAGTCTATAATGTGAATAAACCGGAGTCTTTGGGGCACATCGTGTTCGAGTGGTCTACGAACCAGTTCGAAATTCGACAGTAAAAACCTTGAAGGGTTTTGATGGCATGGCCTGCATCTTGTCGGGTACAAATAGGCTCGGACTGAGGATTCTCTGCACGTATGTGTGTAAGATTCGTTGCTTTATTATGGAGGGGCGAGGGCGATGGATAATCTGCTGTTTTGTTATGTATGGAAATTATGTTTAAAGTAATAGTTGTGTTACCACGAGCACGATAATTGTTTGTTTTTTCGGTGGTTAGTTTTAAGTTTATCTAAATGGGTTTGAGGACGAAAACTTTTGTAATTTTAGAACAATTATTTAGGTTTAGTCATCCAAATTCTTGTAACAAGTTTTATCTTCCTACAATTAAAATTTGATTTGATTTCATATTTGTAGTTATAGTTGTCAGGATGCTGTCAATGAGCGAAACCGTTTACAGAAAAGAAAACGAAGATTTCTAAACCAGATAAATAGTCTCCATGTATGTATTTAGTAAGAACAGTATTTTGTCATTGCCTTCGCAATTTTCCTTAGTTTTTTCTACATTTATCATCCTTATTTCTTACATATTGGAGTAAAAAGTATAGAACCCGTTCCATTACATCACGGAGGTTTAATCAACTCCTGAAATCTGCATGTTTGACATAAGCAAAATAAATTAGGCACATTTTAGGGTGAAATATGTATTTTATAAATTCTAACATTAAGTTACTAACGATTTAGTTAATATTTCCTGACAGTTCCATAAAAATTGTCTAATAAAACTAACAATTTGTACATCTGGACAATAATCGTAAGGTATATGTTATTACAATGATTACAAAACGATTATTTTAATTTTTTATATATACACATAGTTAATACACATTAAATCTTAATTATTTTGTTTACATATGAACCTAACATTAGGTTTTCATAAATTACTCTACCTATATTATTATTATTTTAATTATGAACAAAATTTTTGGTTTTAGAATTTAGCAGGACATAAGCTTTAAAATATTACATTTTTTATTAAGTTTGACTAAGATAATATTGTGAAACAGCAAAATCTTAAAACACGTAAATATGTTGAATTTAATCAGTCAGTATATTGTTTTTTAACTTTATTGTTCACAGAGTTTGCTAATATGTAATAATAGTAATAGTATAAATAAAAACAGATGATTCTGCCAGTTGTCATCGTAATAATGTGTACCACTCAGTACACCACCTCTTTACCGTACCAATCAGCGAACATACTTTTTTAGTGCTTCTTAACACATTTTTATAGAGAACCGCAATCGACTTTCAAAAGCGATACTTCAAACTGCAGACCTAAAGAAAAAATGATGACATAATGTTTCCCGAACTACATTTGATTTCTTTAATTTTTATGTTTGATTTTTTTATTTTTAGTTGGCAAATTTAAATTTAGATTGGTGTAGATTTTTATTTCAACCTCCCGTATTTCAAATTTTTAGCTTTGTCTAATAATCAGTTTATAAGTTAATTTCCTTTTGTATTAGTTAAGCAGATTAATTTTTTTTGTACATAAAACTTCGATGTACTTCTGCAAAAAGGACCAATCACCGACGCCAGGGAACAGTTTCACCTCACATCCTGGAAATGTTGCCGAACACCTGCCTTTAACGTGTCCAACATTGC
>OZ023265.1:104313124-104495624 GCA_964006375.1 Tillus elongatus
TTTGTATAAAAAATAATTTCATAAAGAGGAGATGAAAGTTTTAAGACAATTCAATTTGAATAGCATATATAGTTGTTTGTTCTTGCCCTAACTTAGTGAAACCGTCCCATATTTAATACAGTCGTAGACTTTTCCCGTGGCTTCACAAGTGCTTGTTTTAGTGAATTTTCTTAAGAAAAATTCACTAATGAGGAGATCCCGACTTTTCTATTTAGAAAAATATTCTTCAAATGAGCGCGAACTAGGCCCCCTAGAACCCATATCCGGGGTCAGTTTAAATTATATATATATATATATATATATATATATATATATATATATATATATATATATATATATATATATATATATATATATAATTACAGTGGAGACCTAGAACACTCATTCACTACTAGATATAAGTAATGTAAGAGAAAATACTACCAGTAAAAATGTTTCCTCGCATCAATTTTAGAGTTTATAAGGCTTATTCAAGTCCACGCAGTTTAGAATACCATTAAATAATTGATTTAAGTGTCTCCTTAAGAGTTGTCATCTGATAAGATGCTCTTAGATCTTAAAAATGGATAATAGGCTGTATCAGATATATTGCATTGATAAATATTCTATTGGTTTAGAAAAATGCTGGATAGGTTTGTATTATATAAAGTTTGAAACCTGACAAAATATCTTTTTTTCTAATGGAACCACGTCGACAGCTCTGGTGGTTGACGAATTAATTCGTAAAATGAAAAATAGATATGGATCTCAGAAAGGGTTAACTACATAGGGAGAGTTTCTTAAGTTATCAATATATTCAATGATTACACAAATATCAAAGAGTTTGAAAACCCATCAGTACTTTTATGCTTTAATACAACAAAACCTAATAACTTCATAGACTAGCACCAAATACCAATACGTTCTTGGTAATATAAAATTATCGGAATCGTGGAATAGGTAGCAATAGTAATCATTTAACACCAAGTGGTTCCTTTTATCCAAAATTTGTTTCTATATATTTACACATGGCCTTCGTAATTTATATCAAGGTATGATTTAATTTAGTTTTATAGCTGGTGGGAAAATATATACGGAAAACTAACCGACAACGCTGCGATCTACGAGCTATGAAGTTGGATTTAGAAAATGTAGCTTCCGAGATGCCTTACAAAGCAGCTGCACGTGCATTTTATAATGTACCTCAACAACTCTCAAGCGCAGAGCAAACCGCCACAATAAACAAGTATGTATTGGAGTTTATAGATATTTTTAGTGAATTTTTATTTTAAAAAGTATCGATGGTGAGACTGCAAAAACTTTTTCAAATGAGCGCGAACTAGGACCCCTAGAACCCATATCCGGGGTCAGTTACAATTTTGATGTGTATATTAATATATATATATATATATATATATATATATATATATATATATATATATATATATATATATATATATATATATATATATATATATATATATATCCACCATCCGATAACTCAAAAAATAATTAACCGATTTCGATGAAACTCGGCAAGTGCCTTTATTTTATAAATGGCTTGTATGAGTTCGTTAGCCAGGAAAATCGGATAGGGTTTTCGGGAAAATTTTGAGTTTTCTTTCGAAAAAAAATTTTTCTCCGAAAATTACAAAGCTGTTTTAAAGAAATTTACTTGATATGTTGCCTTGGGAGAGACCTTTTCTGACTTATTTCCCGGTTTAGAGCAAATGAAAATATTTCGTTCCTACTTTAGATTAAAAGTTAGCTCTAACGAATGGATTAGGGATCAATTTAAGGTTCTTCAGCGAATTTCACTTTCTTTTCTTGCTTTTGAGTGTAGTGGTAATACCAAACTTCTTGGAAGATTTGTTAACAGATTGCCTTGAAGATGGGTCGAAAAAGTATGCAATGGATATGGAACACTGACTAATTATGCTGACAAAGAAACATGTATACGCATTAGCATTTCAGTTAGCAGTAAGAAAGGTAAAAGTTTACTTTCCGCACAGGTTTTCATTGAAATACAAAGCGACAGGTAACGCTTGGTCTCTGTTTCTTTGTCGTAGTCCTGAGTTATCATTCAGGACCTCGAAGCTATTTCTGAAGCACGAGCTGGGGATTTCAATAAAGAAGCGATAGATAAGTTTTTTGCCCTCTTATAGGATACTTACTCAAAATACGACATAAATTATCCATCTAAAGTTTATAAGATGGACAAAGGTAACATGATGAGTGTTCGTAGTCAGTTATTAAGTATTCGAACAGATAAGTAGGTATCGTCACAAATTCAGAGAGTGATGAGAGTATGATATTGCTTTCTACGTAAATGCGACCAGATAGTTCATACGTCCACAGATTATATTTTCCCGAAAACGGCCAAATAAACTTTACTCAAGAAAGGCCCTTGTAGACCCCTTTGTCTTCAAAGTTCAATTGAGTATCAGAACATTCATACAGTTCCTTCGCCATTTTCAAACGCACACTTAACCGACGATGGAAAATAAAGTAGGCAGGTATTTTATTAGGTGGTGACATCAGCGATAAAACCTGGCGGCAATCGAGTTTGGCATAAAGAATGGTTTAGTTCTGCGTTCATTATCGTCTCATTGCACTTATGAGATGCAGCGTATGGATGGGAACATATTCGGACCATTTTAGGCATACTACAACGAAGGACTACAGCTCTGTTGGAAAGTAAACCCAGGTAGAATGCTATGAGTAGAGATTCAAACACTCTCTAACAACATATGGGCCACTCATAAAAACCACCGGAACTGTAAATAAAAAATCAGAAGGTTCAGAAGAATTCGAGCTCGAATTAAAACAGGCAATAACTCCCCGGGTTCTAACAGCTCGGCAAGATTCAGGTAGTAAATTTAAGATTCTTCACAAGTTAGCGTGGTAGAGATTATTGCTACCCATCTTCAAACTTGTTTTCATCAACTACAGCTGAGAAAGATTGGCAACCGGATGGAAGTTAGCATTATGTCACAACCCAGCAGCGAGAATTGTGGGAACAAACAAGAGCATCTGTGATTACTGCCAGGGAAGCTGGTTCAAATGAACTCTGCCTATCAACAGGAATCAGTAAAATCGTCACGAATCATCATATTTATCATACCAATTAAAATGTCACCTCCACAAGTTTCGCCGCCTAACAGTAGACGTTGTCTACCAGAGAGCCACGGTCACGTCACCACCAAACTATGACATACTTATGGAAAAGGAAACAGCGCCCAACGCAGACCCGAGACAAAAAGGAAAGTGACAAAAGCCGTAAACCCTCCCAAAGGTCAAAGAAACCTGCATATTCTGTTGAGAGATTTTTAGTCATTGCAGGACGAGAGAGAGAGAGAGAGAGAAAGATGGATGTATATGAAATGTCACCAATGGGCGCATATTCTGTGTCCTGACACATCAGAGAAAATTAGGATATATATTTGCAATGTATGCAAATAATTTAACGAGAGGCCATTTTACAGGTTGCAAGGAACAATTTTGCCCCAATGACCAGGTAAATGGATTCTTTGGAATGTTTCAGAATATTGTTATTTTTTTAGGATACAGATTTTATTTGTTTTCTTTTTTATAACATATTCTATTAAAGATTTTAATTAAGTTATTTCCATACATGATGTGTACATTTGGTTGGCATTTTATTCAGATATAAAGCGTTTAAACCAAAAGTCCCCTATGTTATAAAGAAAGTAAAGTGACAACAAACGAAGAAGAACGCATTACGACTTGAACACCCTAGGTTGCGAGAATTACTTAAATATTATGATCTGGTGAAACACATTTAGTTCAAAAAAGAGATGATTGTGGCCAATCGTTGATGTAAATCCTTTTCAAATATTTAATAAAACAAATTAATGTAATATTTACACTATAGTATTATCAAATAACCTGTTTCTCCACCATGTGGCTTCTTTGGGGCCAAAACTGCAATGAAGTATTTCATAAAGTATTTCAGTTTTGTACCTGAAAAAGCCATATCGTGGGAAAACAGAAATAGTAGTATAGTGTAAATCTTAAATTCATTTGTTTTATTAAATATTTCCCAACTTAGTTGAAGCTGTCGATGAGGACAGTCTTATATGATGACAATGATATTCGTCGGACTTCTAGAACCGTTTTAAATAAAGTTAGTCACAAAATTTAAAACAATAATAAATATACAATATTATTTGGCAGCTAAAAAAATCAATTTGATGCAAAACTGAATGCCACAGTAGCTTACAGAAGTTGTTTCATATTTAGCTTCTATGTATTATTGTTAAAACGTTAATTGGCGTCGAATTATTTGTGAGGAAAGTTACCTATATCTGAGGGAGATCGAAGGGGACCAGTGGGACAAAAAGGAACCGCCAATTTATTTGAAAATAAATGTAGATTCCCGCCACTTTTCAATTGCTGGAGGTTGGTACCACCCAGTTTCATGGTTAGACAATGACAGAGAACTAATATGAAAGTAAATGTGTGATTTGTGATTATTTTGCTTAATTTAAGGTAAGCGCTTATAATATTTTGTTAGGTTATAGACTTTAAATTTAGAAAATTGTTGTTTATCAATGAACTTTTTTTTCACACGTGAAGCTTTATGCAATAGGTTCTATCCTCACATAAATAGCATCGTTGTTTGGTGAAGAACAGCAAGGTTAGCATAAGTTTTACAATAAGTTATGTCTGGGAGAAAATGGGAGCAGGTGAAGCTGGGTGCGGAGGACCACGGTTCTATATGCTCCTCTGGTGGTTAATTCAAGAATTGTGTGTGTGGGAGAGAAACTGCTGGGTTGGCCTCGGAAAGCAGGTTCCATTAGCCACTTCAAGGATTGTAACTGAGAATACATTTTCTTATTGTTGCAGATGGTAAATTATAAAAAGAAAGTTTCATTGCCGTCTTGGACAGAAATGGAAGCAGTAGCGGTAGTTAATGCAGTGCATGATGATTATAAGATCGGCTTTTGTGAAATACAGTATCCCTAAGACTTGCTTAATAAGACGCTTACAATTACTTAAAGCAAATGCTGATGCTGCTATTGTGGGTCCATCTCCAGTCAGTTGCAAGCAGATTTTTTCGAATCAATATGAGGGTGTGCTAGTACAGCACCTTCTCTATAGGCAAATAAGGTTGCATGGGCTTACAGCATTGGACGTTCGCGAATTTTTTCGAACTGGCAACAAAATTAAGCGTTTTACATCCATTTAACAAAACTACAAAATTATCTGGAAACGACTAGCTAGCCTGTCTTCATCAAAAGCCATGAAGAATTATCCATTCGAAAACCGGAGGCCACTAGCTTAACCAGATCCAGTGGTTTTAATACAAATTCTGTAATGCAATTTTATGATTTACTCAAGGAACTTATGGTTAAATTTACTTTTACTCCAAATAATATTTACAATTTCGACAAAAGCGGAATCTTTACCGTGCAAAAGCCTTGTAAAATATTTGCAATAAAAAGTCAAAAGCAAGTTGGACTCCTCGTAAGTGGAGAGAGGGGTGCAAGCATTACAGTGGCTTGTGTAGTCTCTGCGCTTTTCCGTCTGCCTTTTTTTGTTTCCAAGAAAAGGGAGGGCACCCTTGTTGCTTAAGAAGGCAAGCACAGACACTGTAGGGTATGCTAATCGTTCTGGGTAGATGGACTGTGAGCATTTGTTACTATATTTGTACCACTTTATAAAGCATACCAAGCCGTCTGAACAAAATCCCGTTTTACTTATCCTTGATGGCCACGTCAGTCACAGGCGACTTAATGGGGTTAACAAAGCCAAAGACGACAATCATATAATACTTCTTACATTATCACCCCCCGCCCCCACTCCCGCTGCAATCATCGCATGCAACCACTGGATTTATGTTGCTTTAGGCCAGTGAAAAAGCAACATTCTCGTGAGCGTTACTTCACACTGGTGCGGCAATTACAATTTGTGAAACTGCTGAACTTTTTGCAAGGTATTCCAGGAGGTGGCTACTGTTGAAAGAGGCATCAGAGGATTTCATAAGTTTTCATCCTATTTGAACATGAACTCATTAACGCAAAAAACGTGAATTGTTCTCCTGTACAACAGGAGTTGGAAAGTAATTTAGCAAATACTGGACCTCGCCCTAAAAATCTAGATGAAGCGGAAAATCATGAAGGAGGACTTAGAGAGGCAAGAACAACTAAAGAAATTAAAGCCACAGTCGGAATTGAAAAACCTTACAGAAAAAAACTCCTTCAAACGTTGACAGAAGCAACTCCAGACCAAAGAAGAGATATCTCAACCAGAAAAGATCACGTTAAAGCGTGAGAGTGAATCAGATCTTGAAACACAGAAAACGAAACAGGCAAAACGTAAAATGATTAAGAAAATTTCAAATAATGACAGCAGCGAACCTGAATCAGATTCAGAAGTATGCTTATACTTTAGTATACTCTATGGTGAAAATGCACAAAGGGAACGGTAGATTAAGTGCCAGCTATGCGGAAAATGGACACACGATGGGTGGGCAGGCGTAGAAGAAGATTAAGACCAAATTTTATATATATATATATATATATATATATATATATATATATATATATATATATATATATATATATATATATATATATATATATATATATATATAATATATATAAATAATTTGTGTATTGACTTAATAGTGGTCCATGTTGCCCCGAAACATGAGGCATATAGGAGCACGTGTCTTTTTTATATAAAAAAATATGTCTGTTCATTATTCTACATTTAGTTTATTGTAGTTGAGTTATTGTTGTATTGTTACATGTATTCGTTTTCTATAAATTCGTTAAATCTAAGGGATTATTTAGGTAATTGTCTTAAGGTGTCCCATTCGCTGCGGTCTACCCTACGTTGTCTTGGCCAACTTTGAGCATATATTGCAATATGGGTTCCCTATAATAATTTAATAAAATTTAAAAATTGCAACCGTGGGCGCTAGGTGTATATTTTCTCATTTAAATCAGTATACAGGAGGTTTACAAAATAATTAGAAATCGAACATAAAAATTGTATTTCTTATTTTGTCTTTATGATACGACATTTCTTGGCAATAAATGTGGCAACAGTGTAAAACAAGCATTCAAAGTTGTCACTAAAATAAATAATAAAATTCCTTTTTAACATTTTGTTTTTAAATAAGAAAATATGTAAGTAGCTGCTGGTTTTCATTTTTTTGCCTCGGGAATTAACTCATACGGTCACTCTTAAAATTTGTTTCTGTATCAGATACATCAGGTATACATATTTTATAAGTTAATAGGCTAACTGTTCAAATAGCCATACAATGAATTGCGGGTGTTATTCAAACATTCAGCATTGTAATTAAACATATCTTCTAAGATAATAAGTATTGGAAAATAAACTAAATTTAGAGTGAACTGGAGATCTTAACTATTGTGCTGCATATGTACGGGCCATTTTATAAACTTCTGTATAAATCGCTTTCAGAAACGTAATAAAGGTGACAAGTATTTTTTTTATTAGCGAATTTTTATTAAAAAACATTTTTTCAAATGGGCGCGTATTTGAGGCCCTAGAACTCAAAACCAAGGTATGTTAAAATTATATATATATATATATATATATATATATATATATATATATATATATATATATATATATATATATATATATATATATATATATATATATATATATGTATATGCATGTATCCGACCGATAACTGAATAAATACTAAACTGATTTGAACGAAACTTGGCACATATCGCGGACGAGTTCGTTATCCAGCACAGTCGGAGCAGTTTTTCTTTAAAAAAAATATTTCGAAAAAAATTGTATCTCAAAAGATAATAATGTTATTTTGATGAAATTGGGCATGGTTGCCCTGGTAAATGTCTTACTACGTACGAAATTCAACTTTCTAGGCTTATAGCAAGTTGAGTTATTCAAATTTGAAGCATTTCATGAAAATTCGCTCCCATAACGCACTTGGTGCGCCCAGAATTTTTTTTAGTATAGATGAGAATAACTTTCTACTATATATATATATATATATATATATATATATATATATATATATATATATATATATATATATATATATATATATATATATATATATATATATATATATATATATAAATTCGTTTTTCTTTCATTTTTGCAACAAGACATTAATCGACTAATATTTGTGTAGTGGCAAGTATTTTGTTGATTTTATTAAATCGGTAAAGACGGTCACGGTTCGAGAACAAGAAAAAATTGCTAAAAAGTATATATCTGCTGGTAGTTTTTTTGTTTTTATAAATAAATCATTTTCTGAAGAAAATTAGCAACATTTCATAGTTCTATATTTATTTGTTACTAACCTATACTCATGTTCTTACTTTGGATGGTGCACTTAGCACCAGTGCTTTACGTTAATGACATTTATTTACTATCCTAAAACTAATTAATAATGACAACAGACATATAAGGCATCCTTTTTTACCTCCTTTTTTAATAATGACTGATTCTAGCATGGACGTTTTCAACAAACAGTTTAACATATACATGTAATTTGAATCAAAACACTTCTATTTTGTTAAAAAAAACTTATAATTAATTAACAAAGTTGTTTAGATGTTAAAGGTAACAAAAAACTATTAAGTGGTAACGAATATAGTAAAATATACAGTGACAAACAAATATGCTAGTTTCTTTTTATTCACAATATTTTTTATTCTTGTTTAAATCCATTGACAGTTGGTTCTGGATGTTCAAGGTCCCTCCTACTTATTTGATAATACACAACCAATCTGCCACATAACATAAAAAGAAAGACCAACGCAGGTGCTGTTCTTTCTAACTTATCTGCTACCATATAATGGGAGTACACTGCCATTAAAGTTAACACTAGCAGGCACAGATTCGCACCATTTTTGACTTTGTCTGAAAAAAGAAACATTTACTTTAATACATTAGAAAACATGTAAACCTTAATACATAAAATATATTCTTGCATTTTTTATTTCAGTTTAGGTTAATAGAATAAACCTATGTGTTTTACAGATGAAACAAAAATGGACAATAGAGCAAGCTGTAAAATATACGAGATTACTAATCCAAGGTACAGAATGTATAATGTGAGTTTTGGGCCGCTGAACACCTGTATTTTTTGAAAGAAAAAATTTTGACTTTTATGATACATAAACATATAATTTTATTTAGCATTTAGCCAATAAACACTACCAAAAACTGTAAAAAGACAGCTTTAATACTAACTTACTATATACACACATATACTACATATACACCCATTATATTTATACCACCTTAAAATTACTTATTATCATATTATAATGAATCTTAATGTAACGTATAAATATATCTTAGTTTTTCTTGAAAACAACAACACTACTGGCACTATTGACTTAGAAAGGCAACCTGTTGAAGCAGTTATTTCCTTTGTGAAAAATATAGTTCCAAGTTGCCGTTTTATTAACGGTATTTTTATGAAAATTCAATTTAATCCTTGTGAAATGACTGTAAACATTGGTATTGATAATCAAACGATTCATGAAATATTCTAAACCTATCCCTTCACTCAATTAAATGTTGTCCGCATTGCATTTCAATGAGCCTCCTCACAGACAACCACTGAAGTTCTACAAGCATCAGTGATATTATAGTATACCTAATTTCACCCCAATATCATCTTTATAGCTTTATTTTGAAAATCTGCAATTTTTCTATTGCTTCTTGGCTGCACATATTCCTAGGAATTTAATGTGTGTAACTTCCAAAATATCGATTTTATCTATCCTAATTATAAGATTATCTTCTTCTACTATCAATTTATTATGATTATTAGACAGTATCGTCGCTTTAGTTTTATCACAGTTTAATTTTAATTTACTACACTTCAACCATTTACTAACAGTTCCCAGATCCTCGTTAATGGCATTAATACTCTGTCTTACATCATGCACCTTACAATACATCAAAATATCGTGTGCGAACATTTTTACACTACAATTATTTAATACATTTGACAAATCGTTTATATACAAAACAAACAACAATGGTCCTAAGACACCCCCTGTATTGAGTGGAATGCAAGATGAATATGTTGTTCCATATTTTACTCTTTGGTTTCTATTCGTCAAGTAGTTATCTATGAGTGCAATTACAGCACCACCAAAGCCATAAATTTTTATTTTTCAATCAATTTATTTCTGTCAATAGTTTCAAATGCTATCTTTAGGTCTAAAGAGACATCTTAAAACTGACTGATATATATATATATATATATATATATATATATATATATATATATATATATATATATATATATATATATATATATATATATAATCTTCAACATCTTTTATGCCGTTCGTGGAAATAATATTCTTTAGACTTGCCGAATGTTTGTTACCAGAAATGTTCCAATTCACTTTGAAATCACTCATTTTCAAAATATTTAAATTACTTGACGATAAATCGTCACACCATTTAAAAAAAAAGTCAACATAGTTTCTTCGCAAGCATTAGGTGAACGATAGACATCATCAACTATTATATTCTTCTTGTTTACTGTTATATTTGTTTCACCAGACCAGTAATTGTAATCTTCATGAAAAATTTTGTCTTTTTGCATTTGAGTTCTTTACTAATCTATAAAAGCACACCTCCCGTATGTCTGGAACTCGAGTTACAACTTACTACATATAACCATTATTTGTTCTTATTATCTTCTATGTCGCCAGTAAAATGAGTTCTTCATCTTTATAGGCTGTGATGCTCTGTATATTTAGGTGAACAATTTTAACTCGGCTGTATGCAGTCGAAATATTTAACAATTCATATCTCAATTTGGACTTTACATTTCCTTCTTTATTTGCTATTTGCTATTTTATTTTAGATATAATTTTCATGTTCTCATTTTTCACATTTTTTAAGAAACCCAATTCCAACCAAAAGCAGAGTAATTTACATCTAATTTTATTTTCATCTTTTCATTCATTTCACTACAATTTGTTGTTGAAGTACGTTCTGTAACCTGATGATCTTGAAGTCCACATTTCAAACAAACTTTTGCCTTTTTTTCTGCAGTTATTGGCCATATGATTGAAGCTGCTGTATTTTGAACGCATAATCAGTCATTTGCTTTCATATATTTGAGAACTTTGCTGGTTTTAATTTTTCTTTTAATACGCGTTTAGTTTCACTTTTACCTTGTGCTACTCTAGGTGTAATAATCATAATCATTTCGTTACGTTTTAAGTTTTTATCATTGATATGTCCCTTATTACTAATTTCATTTTTAGAACTTTTTATGTCACTTTAAAGCACATTTACTTCGTTTTTTTGTTCCAACATCAACTCTAAGATTTTTTTTAACTACCAATATTTGACATATTTCGAGGTTATTTGTGCTTTCCGAATTTCTTTTAAATAAATGTTTGACAATTAAATCAATATTACTCATATCTGTGTTTGTTTTATCTTCTATATTCCCACCATTCCCATTATTCACCAAGTTTTGGTATCACATTTCTCACAACAACATCTTTTACCATTATGTTTTTTTTTACAATATTATCCACATCTTTTGTATTCACCTCTGCACATTTAATATGAAACCATTTATTACTGTTGCCAAAACCTTACACAGCAGTTTGATTACTTTTAAACACTTTATTACAACACCCACAGGGAAATCGCGTTTATCTCTTCGTCGGCCATTTTTGTGCACACACACAAACACACACACACACACACACACACACATATATATATATATATATATATATATATATATATATATATATATATATATATATATATATATATATATATATATATATATATATATATATATATATATATATCGAACAAAGCTGCAAATACAAAATTGTACTCAAAGCTATTGAAAATAAAATTGTTTAAAAAACTTCTGGGGCAGAAGAGGTGCAGGATTATACTCATAGTATTGTTACGTTCTTCGGGGTTGTGAATTTGTTGACCAACAAAACACAGTTTTTCAAACTACTAATTTATTACAACCAAGTATTCTCCAACACCACCATCAACTAAAATATTTTTCTCTATTACTAAATATCCATGGAACTATATTTCACTATACGCCTTTATATTGCCTATAGAGTAGTTCTTTATACGTTGTTCAATATCTGTCATTTCTAGTTTATTCTCGAAATATAACTCTAGAGTATTCGCTGTTACTACCAACATACTTTACAACCTGCCTGTGACCATATAAGTAACAAAGCTCATAAACGTAATTCTCATAGAGACGAATGTGACAGTGCCCCGTTCTTACATTTGACCATCCCGGTCGAATTCTGACATTTCTTGATATGCCGTAAGCTTGCGCATACCATTTATCGTAGTGATATCAAAAGGTTGTAAAGTCGCTGCAGCTAAGAAGTAATTTAAAAGTGGTTTTAGGAAGAAATAATTTAGCAGTTTCGAGTATGTTGTGCGTTGTTATAGAAGCGTGTGATTGATTTTAGAAAGGAGCTTTTCAAACTGGGCAGAAAAACTGTAAAATATTGTGTAGGCAGCATACATATAGAGTAACCGAAATAGGATTAATTTATATATACTGCGGGAAAAAAGATTGCTCCTTAACACTACTATGTCAGGTAAAAATTATTTGTGAACTAATTGAACAAATTAAAGATATAGTCCACTAGAGCACCTTCCTTCAAACCCAGGAGTTGAAGAGAGAGAGAGAGATTAAAGAGGTTAAGGAGGACTTAATTTCGACGTTAAATGAAACAAAAAGTGAAGTTGAAAAGTTGAGGAAGAGAGTTGAAGAACTAGAAGCAAAGTAGCAGTTGCTTGAGAGAAAGCTGAAAACTAATAATACAGTTATATTTAGATAATCCATTAATAAGGTTAACTTAGCAAACAAAACGGTGAAAACACTGAACCAATACCTAAAAGTTAGGGACGCAGCAAGTGCCTTATGGTAGCGAATTTTCATTAAATGTTTCAAATTTGAATAACTCAATTTTATATAAAACGTAGAAAGTTGAATTTTGGTACGTAGTAAGGTCTCTCCCCAGGCAACATATCCACCAAATTTCATTAAAATAGTTTTGTAATTTTAGGAGAAAGCATTTTTTCTAAAGGAAACTCAAAATGTTCCCGGAAAACCTTGTCCGATTTTCCTGCCTAACAAACTCTTCCAAGCTATTAATAAAATAAAGGTACCTGCTGAGTTTTATTAACGTCAGTTAATTACTTTTTGAGTTATCGGGTTGATATATATATATATATATATATATATATATATATATATATATATATATATATATATATATATATATATATATATATATATATATATATATATATAAACCGATACCTCCTTATTAGTGAATTTTAATAAAAATTCACTAAAAATTAATCTAAGTCAGCTAGACATCAACATAGTAGCTGTGTTGGGACAGGGTACAAATCAACCTATACTGGAAGAGTTTGTTTTAAGAAGAGCTCCTGACCTTGCAGGCACTAAAATCCACATTTCTTAGATCTTACATATGATGAGAGACAAGTAAATAAAGTACTGCTACCACACTTAAAGCAGGCAAAGAAACAAAATTATACAGCCTTCTTGAGAGATGGAAAACTAATTGTTAACGGCGAATCTTATACTCATCAGTAGTTGGAGACCGCCGGTACGTCCCTAAACGACAATAATGCGCCATCCACAGCCTCAAAGTATAAAATCACAGAGAAAGCTTTTGAAGTAGAAAAATCGCAACCACCTAGTCAACGTTGGAAGGATCAAATTGAAAGGAGTGCTACTATAAAATCCACCGGTGGACATCAGGTTGCCAAACCACATACACGGCAACGAGATAAAAGAATACAGAGTCAATCAACTCCGGAACAACATAGTATAGGGGCAAGGAAATAGTCTCATTCGGTTTTTTTTCCTTCCTCTTTTTTCTCTTACATATTGAAGTCGCCAAATTGTAGCATACATTAAGATAATATCGTAGTAAGTACTTTTGATTGTGTATAATAAGTGACCAAATAAGGTGTACGTTTTTAGTGCGTGCAGTATATCGGATGTTCACTGGGGTTTTAGTGAATTTTCGTAGAAAAAATTCACTAATGTGGAGATCCCGACTTTTGAATTTTGAAAAATTTTTGCAAATGAGCGCGAACTAGGACCCCTAGAACCCATATCCGGGGTAAGTTTCAATTTTTATATGTATATATATATATATATATATATATATATATATATATATATATATATATATATATATATATATATATATATATATATATATATATATATATATATCACACCGATAACTCAAAAAATAATAGGCCGATTTTGATAAAATTTGGCATGTACCTTCCTTTTGTGAATGGTTTGGATAAGTTCGTTAGTCAGGAAAATCGGACGAGGTTTTCCGGCAAAATTTTGAGTTTTCATTTGTCAAAATTTGTATCTCAAAAAATAATAAGCCGATTTTGATAAAATTTAGCACGTACATTCCTTTTGTAAATGGCTTGAAAAAGTTTGTTAATCAGGAAACTCGGACGAGGTTTTCGAGGAAAATTTTGAGTTTTCATTCAAAAAAATACTTATCTCAAAAAATAATGAGCTGATTTTGATAACATTTGGCATGTACCTTTCTTTTGTAAATGGCTTGGATAAGTTCGTTAATGAGGAAAATCGGACGAGGTTTTCCTGGATAATTTTAAGTTTTCATTCGAAAAAAATTTTGATTTCAAAAAATAAAAAATCTATGATAACCAAATTTGGTAGGTAGGTTTACGATATAAAAAGTAAACTAGACACCAAAATCTGGATTTCTATGTTACAAGCAAAAAAAGTTATAATAAAATATTTTGTGCCAGATCAATTCTATGAAAATTCACTACCATAAGGCACTTGCTGCGTCCAGACTTTTTCATGAGCACTGAGTCAAGTACGTATTTGTGAAATCGGTGCTTATCTACACTGAAATATTTCGAATTTTAAAATAAGTAAAGCACTATTCTTGTAAAATAAATTAAGGATTATTATCTCGGCTACTTAATCAATATTAAATTAAGAAAATTCACTAAAACATGAATAGTTGGCGAGTTTTCGCATTTTAAACAGTTTTATACATTCTGATATAGTATATAGGTAGTTTTTTAGCGTTGTGGATTTTATTAGCGTTTGTCATTTGACGTTTTTAGTGTATTTCTGAAGAGGAAAAGAGCGAGGAAAAATCTTTTTTTCTCTCTTGGCAGCTATTATGTAATGGATCCCTACTTGCCTGATGTTAATGGTCCAGCGTCGATAAACTTAACAACATGTAGTAGAATGTAACTCAAAATGATTTTGCAGTGGTTCACATTAACATAAGAAGGATTGCCAAAAACCTTCTGTGAGCTTTATCTTGTATTAGGAAATATGCAGTGTAGATTTGACTGTATTGTATGTACAGAGACTTGGACAGTTCATGACGAGAAATTTCTTAATATGAATGTGTATAAAATGATATATAACGGCTGTAACATTAAGCGGAGTGATGGTATTGTGGTCCATGTTGGGGATATTCATGATTTTTCCTTTGATATTGTCGATAAGAATGAGTTTAAGTTTTTGAAGATTACACTACCTAAAGACAGTAGAAGTATTATCATTACTGCAGTTTACAGACCGTCCTCAAGCTGTGCGGAAGTCTTGAATATGGTTTTTTGTTAGTATCTAACGGAGCATCGTAGCGATGGTTATTACCATATGATAGTAGGTGATGTTAATATTGATCCAATGTCTCACACGAGAATCGCTCAGGAATACCTTAACAATGCTTCTAAAGTTGGGTTCACTTCATTAATCAATTCATACACTAGGGTTACGAATGAATCAAAAAGTTGTTTGGATCATATATTACTTAAGTCATCGCGTGACGTTAAGTTTGAGGCTTATGTTCTGGAGTGTCCCATAACGGACCACTATCCTATTGTTGCCTACATAAGAAGTTGCGAAGAGTTCAAAACTAATGTGTGTACTAAGTTGGTGAGGCTGAGATTGAATAATGGGAAACTAGAACAACTAACAACAGAGGGAGTATGAGAGCAGGTTTATGCAGCTCGAGATGTGGAGGATGCGACTGGTATTTTTGTACCGAAACTAAAGCAGATGGTGCACGATGCAAGTTACAGGAATACATGTGTGGTGAGACAGGGAAGAAAGCCTTAGATGAGGCCTGCATTGCTTCGTTCTATTTCTGAAAAAGAACGGCTTTATAAAGAGGTTAAGAGGAAGCCGAATGATAATTAAACTGGGGAAATTTACAAGAGGTATGGGAACAAACTAACAGAGCTTATAAGGCAGGTCAAACAAAATTCTTTTTTGAAAAACACCCAAAGTGATAAGAGACCAAGTACTGTATGGAAGGCTGTGAAAGGCCTATCTGGTGATCAGCTTACAATAAATGATGTGCAAAAAATATGCGTCGAAGGCAAGGAAATAACACATCCAAAACATATTGCCGAATGCTTTAATAAATATTATGTGGAGGTCGGAGTACATTGGCTGGTTGTATACCAAGGGTGCAACGGTCGACTGTTCAGAGGAGAATATTGAAATGTTCGTTTTTCTTGGCGCCGGCAAAGGGGGATTATTTTATCTTTGAAGTCGAACAAAGCACCTGTACATGATGATATTACATCCGAAGTTTTAAAACTAATTGCTGCCTTGATTCTTGAACCATTAGTTTTCATCACAAATAACATATTTGAAACTGGGGTGTTTCCTTCTATATTTAAGCTGGCAATAATCAAAGCCCTTTATAAATCGGACAGTCAAACTGATATTACAAACTGTCGTCCAACATCCCTAATTTCCAACTTGGCAACAATTATAGAAAAACTAATAAAGCAGAGAATGATTAGTTATCTGGATAAGCATCAAGTCATCTCAATGTAGCAGTACGGGTTTCGAACACGGGTATCAACAGAGGATGCAATAGAAAATCTGATGAAAGAGATTTATAGAATACTTGACTCCAACAGATACCCCGTTTGCGTGTTTCTGAAAGTCAAAAAAGGCTTTGACACTGTAAAGCTTCAACAATTACTGACAACACTGGAAGAACTGGGTTTCAGAGGGATTGCCTTGGATTTGTTTCGGAGTTATCTGAGGGAAAGAAAACAAATAACAAGGATTAACACCTGTGAAAGTATCCAACGTACTGCAATGTGTGGTGTGCCTCAGGGGACAGTACTTGGTCTCATTCTTTAATTAGAAATTCCACTTACGGGTAAAGTATCCAGCTTTGCGGACGACATGGCTATATTTTACTCAGGCGATTCTTGGGATTGTGTCAAGCATGAAGCTGAGCAAGACCTCAAGGTGATAAAGATATAGTACGATAAGAAACAACTTACAGTTAATTTAGACAAAAAATGTTTCATTGCGTTTTTCTGCAGTGAGGTCAGAAAACCTCACTTCAACTTTCTAACATTTAACTTACAGGGCAATTGCTATAAAATAATAACTGTAGAGTCAACTAAATACCTTGGAGTTATCATGATTCTCACTTACAATGGGGAGCGCACATAATGAGTGTTGTTGGTAGACTTCGGTATCTGTCGGTGCGTTTGAGGAAGTTGTGTCAGGTGTTAGGATTTGTTTTTTTTTTAATGATTTATCAGGCTTTAGCCGAATCACTCATACGGTGTGGCATAGTTGGTTGGGGGTGTCGCTGCGGAAACATATCTAAAAACTTTGGAAGTTATGCAGAAAAAGTTCATTCAGATCATTATGCATAAGCCTAGAACATACCCAAGCAATTCCTTACTTAGAGAGAGTGAGTTAGTTATTGATGTGGTACAGTTGTATGCCAGATTGATACTGATAAAACAACATAGAGATAAGAATTTACTAAGAAGCATACAACACGAACACTACACAAGGTATAGAGCGGTAGCTGAATTTAGTTATTAAGTGCCAAAAGACTTTTGGTAAAAATGTTATATTGCATCCAGACTCTACACTAAGATCCCAGTTCACCTAAGAAATATTGTAAATATAAGTGTTTTAGAAGGATAATTTCTGAGTGGAAACGTCAAATATCTAGAAGACAGATGAAGGATTGCATTGGTCTGAGGAATTAAAACAAATGTTCTTTGAAAAGAGGTGTACAAGTACCTGTGTAAGAGTGAACTGCGAGGGCGTGCCTATATGTGTTCTGAATGTATCTGTGTGGCTGGGTGTGCGAGTGACTGCGATCCGATCTTCTTCTTCAAAATCAGCCAGATTAGCACGCACGTCATAACAGGTCTTGATGCGGTCGCTTTCTACTCGTGTGTGAATTCTGACAGCAGAGTGGATGACTTTGCTTCTCGTCAATATGTAGGAGCTCTTTTCAAGCGAAGTTCTTGCGTTATGCTGGTTCTTCCGCACAATTGCTCCTATTCTGCTGTTTTTGCTTGCACAAATATTTCTGCGGGTCCTATTCTTCCTGTCAACATCAGCTCTGTTCCAACAAATGTGTGCACTGACCTTTTTCTGGGTTGGCTTCATATTTACATGGTTTTTACTCCGTTCGTCTTGTACTTCTCCCATAATTTCTTTCCTACTTGCTTCTGGCTAAGTAACAGGGTCGTCTCTTCCTCTCACAGTTATCTTAACGGGAATGACACTTTCACGGCAGACGTTGCTATTTTCCTCTGTGGTGATTTTCCGCATTATCAGGTTACTGCCAGGCGACATTATTATTTCTTCACCGCCGATAGTTAGGATGTTAGTTCCAAGATCAAGTTTAGCACACTGACCTTGGAGTATGTCCAAGCTAATTATAACCGGATCTGATATGATGGAGACTATGGCTCTCTGCTTTGCCTTGTAGGTCCCAATTTGCAATTCGACGTAAGTTTTGCCAAATACCTGGATCCAATGACCACTGGCTGTATTTACTCTGTACACTCTGTCAGCCTCTCTTATTCGCCATCTTGGTACCATGTCCCGGCGAAGAATCATCCTAGGTGCGCCAGTCACGGACACCTACGCTGCCAGAATCGCTAGCCTGAGAAACAGTTACGGCCTTCGCTTTTATTTCCCCATGCGCGTGATCTTAGAGCCCAACATTCACCTCGCATATGTCCCACCTTGCCGCAGTTGTAGCAACGCAAGGCATTTGCACGGTGAGTTATCTTATTGGGTGCCCATTGGACGCAGGCCTTATTTGTTTTGTTATCTTCTCCAGTAGCTGCATGACCTTCAATGAATCTGTTTTATTTTCTTCTCGGACTTGGAGACTGCGAGCATTCACAGGACTTTCTGACGCTTGCTTTGTCGCTTCAAACTCCAAGGAATGTGCCAAAGCATCGTTTAAGTGTTTGTGTCTCGCCATCCTCAGCGCCTGTTTGGTGTCAGTATATCTGATACCATCAGATATGTTTGCAGCGACAGCTGGTTCAAAAATTCCACCGAAGCTGTAGAGTACATCGATCGTGTTAATCTAGTAACGTCGACTTCGAACTGCTGAAGAGTTTCGCCCGATTTCTGACAGCAACTTTTCAACTGAAATCGATAAAGTTGTTGTAAATAGTGGTCGCCAAATCTCATCTCTGATGTCTGTCAAAACTGAACTGTTATTCCCTGGGAATTCCTTGAAGCACATCTAGAGCTACAATTAACGAAGTCGCTTTTTCTCCCTGGTCCCAACCATTTGCTGTAGCAGCGGCTTCGAACTGGCGTAGATAAATACCCCATGGGACTGAGCCATCAAATGCGGGGACCTTAATTCTTACGACGGAGATGAGTCTGATGTTTGCCTTGACTAGGGTATCATACTTCTTTTCTAGTGATTACATTTTCTCCTGTACCTCCGCTTGTACTTCTTGCACACTCATCAGCTGTCATGTACATCGTCGCTCATACCCCTTACTCGATTTTCTACTTGTTGGAAGATGTCGTATTTTACCTGCTTCATACGTTCGTCTACACATGAAGTAATATTCTCAATTCTGCTGGCTTGTCCTTGCAAAATTTTCTTTGTTTCTTCATCTCTTCTTTTCATTTCATCCTTTGCTTCTTCATCGTTTTTTTCTGACTTCTTCGTCCCTTTTTCTCAGTTCCTCTTGTCTTTTCGTCTGTTTTTCTCAGCTCTTCTTTCGCTTCTTCATCTCTTTTTCTAAATTCTTTATCCCTTTTTCTGGCCTCTTCTTTCATTTCTTTAATCAATTCCAATGACCGGGTGTCCATATTGGATGTTGCACTGCGTACTTAATTTAATTAATACTGCATAGACGTACTTAAAGCTGGTACACAGTTTATTCTGTCTCTAAAATACAACCGGTTATAAGTTACTTCTGACACAGAAATTTCCACGTTGCTCAACGAATATTCTGGAAAATATCTTCTTTAGCAGTTTTAAAATCCCAATTCTGACACCAGTTGTTACGTTCTTCGGGGTTCTGGATTTGTTGACTAACAAAACACAGCTTTTCAAACTACTAATTTATTACAAACAACTATTTTCTAACACCACCATCACCTAAAATATTTCTCTCTATTACTAACTGTTCATAGAACTATATTTCACTATACGCCTTCTAAGATCGCTTATTATAAACCAACACTACTGACTGACTCCCTGTATCTTCAGCACGCCTATTTATATTGTCCAGTAGTTTTGGACCTCTCTACATTGTCCAATTTCTGTCTTTTCCAGTTCATTCTCGAAATATAACTCTAGAGTATTCGCTGTTACCAAACACACTTTACAACCTGGCTGTGACCATAGAAGTAACACACTTCATACACGTAATTCTCATAGAGACGGATGTGACAGTATCAAACACAAGGCATTAGCCAAGTGGCTATTAAGTAAAAATAATGTGCTTTAAAGCGATGGTTTTTAATGTGTCAGTCGCGACGCCCCTGGGGTCTCGCCTTAAGAAACTGGTGGGATCACGAAGGGATTTCCAGAATACACAAAAATAACTTATTTGCAGCCTTATTTTTATCTTTTATATCGTAAATAAAATATAACGTCTTAATATACTAAGTTGCTCAATAACTAAGTGAAATATATTAAGTGGACGTATGTGCCTATTTCTCAAACACTAGCTTTTCGAATTAACTTCCGCTTATACCGTATGTACTTTTCTTACTCTCACCGCCGCAACCACATTTGTCTCCGATCAAATGTCGCCCCACCATCCCCGCACGCTTCATCCAACGCTAGCTCTAACTGGTATATAGATATCACATTGGTTAATGGTATTAATAACCCACATCATTTGTATACAGTTTGTAAATATTCTTTTGTATATATTTTGTAAATATGTTCTGCTATATAATATAGTTTAATTAATAGTAGTTCAGTTCCAGACTAACTAGATATTAATATACCCTTGTATATGTTTAAATAGAAAATACATTATTGAGGTCTGTCACCTGACAACATACAGCAGAGTTGTTTTTAGCATGTTCAGGCACAAAAACCCAAAAAGGGATCTCCAACCCTTCCAGTTTGTCATCAGCAGAAAATATGTGGTTATATCTTGCAAATACTAATATGTTTATTGATATAAATTGTTAGAACTCTTCAACTTTTTGTCTTATAAATAATATCACCTCTGGCCAATGGACTCATCTGAAACCATACCAAAACTATTTTTATACACACACACACACACACACACACACACACACACACAACTCTTCAAGGCAGTCCCAGATTTCAACCACTTTGTATAAATTAAAAAAGGTATACAAAGCTCTGTGGCCATTTGTTCCAATAAGATGCAGATTAGTCCGATGCATACCTCGCATACCTAGTAGGGAATCTACACTTTTTTTTATTGTTTCTTGTTTAGATATAATGTTGTTATAAGGTTAAAATCTTTACCATGTATTGCCACAAAGAAAGTATAATGAATAATTTATCGCTTTGAATAATCCTGCTTAGATAAATCTAGATAATAAATATTTAGTGAGATTTATCGATTCGGGATACGAAAGAGCGGTGAAACTTTCATATTTTGATTTTATTTTGGCACTGTTTACAATCTGTGCTTATTTCTCACACTTGTTAACACTGACCGAAGCAAGCATGTCATCAGATATTATTTAGCTGGTCTAAATCACCGGTGTAAATAGTCGTCGTAGAAATAAACCGTTGTGTTTATTATAAGTATGTATATATATATATATATATATATATATATATATATATATATATATATATATATATATATATATATATATATATATATATATTATTTATTTATTTTTTGTCCACTACCTCTTTATGTCATTGCTGTTTTATAAATAAAGCAAGGCAAATTGCGTAGGAACACATGCGAAATAGGATTGTATATTGTATGCGTTGTTTATGATTTAGTGGCGAATTTTATAAAAATTATATTCATAAATATTCTAACAAACTCATAACTTATCCAAAACTGGAATTATAAAATTAGTAAATGTACATCCCACTATGACTGTTTAACCCCAATCATCTATATTTTTGTCTATAAAATAAACCTAATAACACAAAATCTTTTAACTTCAACGGTCGTCTTTGACATCCTACGTCACCAATGGTTTTATAAACGCATATACTACAAGCATTATAGATTAAAGAGGTTGCATGCCGGTTGCATGGAGGGGCGCATGACTACGTGACATGCATGCCAATTTAAACCTAATGGAATAATAATGCATTGAATATTGAAATCACGGCACTTTTATGTTATCCTTTCAAAGTTATGTTTCTTAAGATGGTTATTTTGGCACTTGCTATATTTTTAGCCAAATTAATAAACAAATAAGGAAAATGACACTTACGATTGGGCACAAATGCCATAGCTAGCCCGCAAACTATTTCTAAAGTACCAACTGTTCTTCTGTACCATTTTGATGGAATTTTAAAATCAAATGCTTCTGAGAAGGGAAACACTTTCGCATATTTAACGTATTCTTTCCGCTGGAACAGAAAAAACACTGTTAGAAAATATATAAAAATATATCTATAATCGATTTAAAAAAATCCTATAACTAAGTTTTTCAAAAATTAATTAGATGTGTTTGGTGTAAATGAACTACCGCGAGAGACACAATTAGTTTCGTCTTTATTCAGTATTGTCAATTCATTCATTCCAGCGACAATCGAGTAGAAATAAACACATTTTTTTTGTAATTTTTATTTAAAAAAATTCACTAATAGAGAGGTATCGATGGTGAGACTGCAATTTTTTTTCAAATGAGCGCGAACTAGGACCCCTATAACCCATATCCGGGGTCAGTTTTAATTTTTATCTATCTATCTATTTATCTATATATATATATATATATATATATATATATATATATATATATATATATATATATATATATATATATATATATATATATATATATATATATATATATATATATATATATATATATATATATATATATATATATATATATATGTGTGTGTGTGTGTGTGTGTGTGTGTGTGTGTGTGTGTGTGTGTGTGTGTGTGTGTTTGTGTGCTGTACTTTCAGTGATTTGTCATTTGGTTACGTGGACTGCAGTTTCGAACCGTCCTGGTTAATCATCAACACGCTGCTGACTATGATCGCTACTGTGTGGTTAATGTATGAGATTGTACGTCACGCCTGCGCGTTGAACTTCTATTGGTCGGTTCACTGTTCGCGGCCTGTGTCGTGGTTATCGGTACCCTGTCTTGATCACTGTGGTTTGATAATTTGTCTATTTGTATGACTTTTATTAAGTTCTAATTAAATGTTTCTACTTGGATTTGTTCTGGCATTAGTTCTTTCTTACTGTTTGTTAGTTGAATGTAGTATTCTTCCCAGATTTCCATTTTTTTGTGGTCTTTAATATATTTCATTAGTTGTAATTGGTTGATATCTGGTTTTTGGTGCTTTCTGTTGTGAATGTGTGTCGCTACGTTTGATTTGTAGCTAGGTATGTGGATTTTATCTAATGGTGTTATATGTTCCTTGAATCCTGTTTCTATTGATTTTTTTGTCATTCCTATATATTTTGTATTGCATGTGTTACATTCTATTTGATATATTCCGTTTAATTCACGTGGGTTGTGTTCTTGTTTTTTATTTATTTTGTTTATTATTTTGTTATTGGTTTTGTAGCTCATTTTAAAGTCATATTGTTTGATTGTTTGTGTTATTTTTTTGATGTGGTGGTTATAAGTGAATGTTATGTATTTTATATTTGCTTCTGGTGTTTTAAAACACTAAGTGAGTGGTGAACGTGTCGCCACCTAGTTCGGAACCAAGTACTATGTTGTCACGCCCGCTCCAAATAACACAGAGTGTTAAAAATAGAGACAGTATACAACTAACTAACAATTTAAAAAATTGTTAGCCCTGGCCCATTTCTACCCCAATATAGGGACAAAGTATATAAGACTAGATGCATTCTCGCAACAATTAGAACCGTAGACCGGTTTCGCTCTCATTAGAGCTCTTCAGTACGGCATACTAACTGTAGCAAAAATGCACCAAAAATAACACGGCTATCGTATAGCCAGTCTTAAAACACGAAGTGAGTGGTGAACGTGTCGCCACCTAGTTCGGAACCAAGTACTATGTTGTCACGCCCGCTCCAAATAACACAGAGTGTTAAAAATAGAGACAGTATACAACTAACTAACAATTTAAAAAATTGTTAGCCCTGGCCCATTTGTACCCCAATATAGGGACAAAGTATATAAGACTAGATGCATTCTCGCAACAATTAGAACCGTAGACCGGTTTCGCTCTCATTAGAGCTCTTCAGTACGGCATACTAACTGTAGCAAAAATGCACCAAAAATAACACGGCTATCGTATAGCCAGTCTTAAAACACTAAGTGAGTGGTTAACGTGTCGCCACCTAGTTCGGAACCAAGTACTATGTTGTCACGCCCGCTCAAAATAACACAGCGTGTTAAAAATAGAGACAGTATACAACTAACTAACAATTTAAAAAATTGTTAGCCCTGGCCCATTTCTACCCCAATATAGGGACAAAGTAAATAAGACTAGATGCATTCTCGCAACAATTAGAACCGTAGACCGGTTTCGCTCTCATTAGAGCTCTTCAGTACGGCATACTAACTGTAGCAAAAATGCACCAAAAATGACACGGCTATCGTATAGCCAGTCTTAAAACACTAAGTGAGTGGTGAACGTGTCGCCACCTAGTTCGGAACCAAGTACTATGTTGTCACGCCCGCTCCAAATAACACAGAGTGTTAAAAATAGAGACAGTATACAACTAACTAACAATTTAAAAAATTGTTAGCCCTGGCCCATTTCTACCCCAATATAGGGACAAAGTATATAAGACTAGATGCATTCTCGCAACAATTAGAACCGTAGACCGGTTTCGCTCTCATTAGAGCTCTTCAGTACGGCATACTAACTGTAGCAAAAATGCACCAAAAATAACACGGCTATCGTATAGCCAGTCTTAAAACACTAAGTGAGTGGTGAACGTGTCGCCACCTAGTTCAGAACCAAGTACTATGTTGTCACGCCCGCTCCAAATAACACAGAGTGTTAAAAATAGAAACAGTATACAACTAACTAACAATTTAAAAAATTGTTAGCCCTGACCCATTTCTACCCCAATATAGGGACAAAGTATATAAGACTAGATGCATTCTCGCAACAATTAGAACCGTAGACCGGTTTCGCTCTCATTAGAGCTCTTCAGTACGGCATACTAACTGTAGCAAAAATGCACCAAAAATAACACGGCTATCGTATAGCCAGTCTTAAAACACTAAGTGAGTGGTGAACGTGTCGCCACCTAGTTCGGAACCAAGTACTATGTTGTCACGCCCGCTCCAAATAACACAGAGTGTTAAAAATAGAGACAGTATACAACTAACTAACAATTTAAAAAATTGTTAGCCCTGGCCCATTTCTACCCCAATATAGGGACAAAGTATATAAGACTAGATGCATTCTCGCAACAATTAGAACCGTAGACCGGTTTCGCTCTCATTAGAGCTCTTCAGTACGGCATACTAACTGTAGCAAAAATGCACCAAAAATAACACGGCTATCGTATAGCCAGTCTTAAAACACTAAGTGAGTGGTGAACGTGGGCCAGGGCTAACAATTTTTTAAATTGTTAGTTAGTTGTATACTGTCTCTATTTTTAACACTCTGTGTTATTTGGAGCGGGCGTGACAACATAGTACTTGGTTCCGAACTAGGTGGACACACAGCTATATATATATATATATATATATATATATATATATATATATATATATATATATATATATATATATATATATATATATATATATATATATATAGGTATCCACACGATAACTCAAAAAGTTATTAACCGATTTTAATTAAAGTTGGCAAGAATCTTTCTTTTATTAATGGCTTGAATAAGTTCATTAGCCAGCCCTATCGGACGAGTTTTTCAAAAAAAATCCGGAAAAAAATTTGTATCAAAAATTCGCTATCATAACGCACTTGCTGCGTCCCAAACCTTTTATTTTTTATTCACACACACACACACACAGCTATATATATATATATATATATATATATATATATATATATATATATATATATATATATATATATATATATATATATATATATATATATATATATATATATATATAGGTATCCACACGATAACTCAAAAAGTTATTAACCGATTTTAATTAAACTTGGCAAGAATCTTTCTTTTATTAATGGCTTGAATAAGTTCATTAGCCAGCCCTATCGGACGAGTTTTTCAAAAAAAATCCGGAAAAAAATTTGTATCAATAACAACGTTATTTTGATGATATTTGGTTGATATGTTTCCCTCCTAAATACTTGTTGTTGTTGTTGTTCATATATGATGGCTGCGGCTTTTTGCCATTAGCACATTTTTCCAGTTTGGTTAGCCGTAAAGCATTTCCAGCTCCACAGTTTATCTACATTCAATATATACACATATGCACACATACATACATATATACACAATTATATACATATATACCGCGATATCGGATCACTCTGTGTAGGTATATACTACATATATTGTTCATTTATTCTATGAATTTATTAAATAAATATTTTTTATTATTCCTATTTTCCTTTTTTCATTTTAATACACATTTATATACATATATACAACTTTTTTTTTCATTTTTTTATAGATATTTGTTTTAATTACTTATACCTACAGGAAATGCACAAGGGACACAAAAATTTTCATGCAAAGGAGTCTGTCAAGGCAACTTTAAAGACGAACAGGAAGACTTCTATAAGATGAGGTGTACATAAGGGGTAGAACAAATGGATTGCTTACCTAATTTAGTTATGAATATGTTTTATATTAGTCTAACATGGCTATATACATCTACACCTATATTTACTTACAGACTTAAACCCAGCCTGTGTATGTGGTCAATTAGGATTTTATATATTTCTATATTTTTCATTTCTAATAACTGAGTAATGCAAAATGGTTTCTGTATGAAATTTAGGTTCATAATAATTTGAAAAATTGTTTCAATTATGTTTTGTTTATTACTACATTCTAGTAAGACATGCTGTGCATCACCCACCTCTCCACACACACAGAGTGGGTTTTCTGTAAGACCTATTCTATATTTATAGCTAGGGAACAGAGCATGGTTAAACCTTAACCTACATATTATCGTTACAAAATACAATTGCTAAACCAGGGTACTTTGGGTAGATTAGGCTGAATATCTCTGTAATATTTTCCTTTTGTCTCATTATTATATTGTTCCTCCCAAATTTTGTTACTATATTTTGACCCTATTGACAACAAATCTTCTACTGGACAGAGATATTCAGTTAACTGACCCACTTCCAGCGCCTTTTTTGCTAAGTTATCCACAATTTCATTTTGGACAATACCACAGTGGCCTTTAATCCACATAAATCTTACGCTTTTGTTTTCTAAGAGTAAATTATATAAGCATTTGGCTAGTTCTCCAAATAAGTAGTTATTTGAAGTGTGGTTTCTTAGGTTTTCAATTTTCTGCAGTACACTTTTACAGTCTGTGATTATTACAAAATGAGTATCGTCCTTACTGGTGGCATATTTTAAGGCTTCTATGATTGCTATTAACTCTGCAGTATAGTTTGACATATTCTTGTTTAATTTAAAGGTTTTAAAATTAGAATTTATTACTTCAAAAAAAGCACATGCGGTTTCATCGTCTGTTTTTGAACCATCTGTAAAAATTTGACAGCTATTCTGTTGGACAAGTTTTCTGTAGTCTCGAAATATTTGGTTTCTTAGCAGCTGAGGAAAGTAAGAGTAATCTTGCAGGTAGTCAATTTTTAGATTTTGAAATACTTCGTTATGCATTTGATGATATGGCTGTATATGATAGGTGTACATGTCGGACTTTGCTTCTGATGCAACTATATATGCTTCAACTGTGAGTGGAGGTGTTTTTCTAATCCAATATCTATGCCTTAGTGTAAGTTCATGTAGTTGACCTAGCTTCAGTAGTATCGGACTGTTTTTTGCATGCAACTTTAACATAAATCTTATGCATATCACTTTCCTTCTAAGCTGAAAAGGCATCTCACAACATTCTGCCAACAAGTTATTTACAGGGGTACTTCTGAGTGCTCCCAAAGCCAACCTTAAACATCTATTCTGAACAATGTTGATTTTATTTAAATGGGTTTTTGCCGCTTGCTCATATAAAAATGATCCGTAGTCAAACAATGCTCTTATAAATGATCTATATATTATCAAGGCTATGTTAGTGTCGGCCCCCCATTTTGTATGACAGGCCATACGAAGAATATTCATTGCTTTTTCTGCCTTTGTTGTCAAATGTTAAATATGGTCTCTCCAAAGTAATTTCTTGTCTAAAAACATGCCCAAAAAGCAAACCTTGTCTTTAACGGGAAATTCCATATCGTTGACCTTGACATTAATAGATAATAGCTGTCTCTTGCGGGTAAAGATACATATCTGACTTTTTGTAGTTGATATATCCATATTATTATTTTGAGTCCATTGATGTAGTTGTGTGATAGCTTCTGTTACTTCTTTGTGTCCAGTCACAATTTCGCAGTTGGTATGATAGACACATATATCATCGGCAACTGCAATATCTGTATATTTCTGTTGTAACTGAGGTCGTGGGTATAAATCAGATACAGGAGTGGGCTGAGAATACTTCCTTGTGGTATACCTTTTGATGTGGTTCTAGAGGAGACACCTTCGTCGTTAGTTGTTAATAGATTAATTTTTCTGTTGTGGTATAGTTTTGTTATTTTACGGGCAAAATTTTGCTCTATTCCTATATATAACATTTTATTGTATAGTAAACCCAGATCGATGTTATCGTAAGCACTTTCAATATCAATAAACGCCGCTACTGTTGACTTTACGTTAGTGAATAAGATGTTAATATCTGTAATAAGTTTTGTTAAGCTTTCTATTGTGGAATAACCTCTTCTAAACCCATATTGATCTGTGGATAATTTCAACTCTTTTTCTAACCATGTCTCTAACCTTCTTTTAATCATTTTTTCTAATGTTTTTAGTAAACACGATGCTAATGATATCCCCCTATATAACCTTGCTAAGTTGGGATCTCTGGACGGTTTTAAAAACGCTAGAATAAGATATATTTTCCAGCTTTCTGGATATTGTTCAGACAGCCATATGTCATTAATTATCTTTAGTAAAACTATTTTTGCTGTGTCAGATAGGTGGTATAACATGTAGTAGTGAATGTTGTCCGCCCCCGCAGCTGTGTTGTTAATATTTTTTAGACTGAAGTTCAGTTCTTGAATGGTAAATAATTCTATGTTGTCGTTTGATGTTGCATTAGGATATGTTACATTTTTTTCTACCCATGCCGGAGCCTGCAGTTGCATAAATTCTTCCATCCAATCGTTGCTAATACTTCTTGGTGTGTTACCTTTTTGAATACCATTTAAACATTTTATTGTTTTCCAGATGTCATTAATTTTTGTGTTCTTATTTAGGGTATTACAAAAGTTTTGCCAGGTTTCTCTTTTACTTTCTAAAATTACTCGCTTTGCTAAAGCCACACTTTTTTTATATTCAACAAAATTTTGCACCGTGGGGTTTAATTTGTAAGATTGTAGAGCTGTTTTTCGTTTAGCAATTGCTACTTTACAGTTTTCATTCCACCATGCTCTGTTAAACTTAGAATTCTTACTTTTATTCTCAGGTATTGTGTCTGAAATTATAGAATTTAAGCCATCTATAAAATCATTATATCCAATGTTTGCATTTACTTCTGATATATTTTTCGCAAATTGATCAGTTTTTTGGGTGTATAGTATCCAATTAGCTTTCCTTACATTTCATTTTTTGTTTGAAACTTTATTTTTAAATCTACCTAAACTATTATTTAGATTATTTATATAAAGTTTATACTCTATTACAAAGTGATCTGACCCTAGTGTTTCGCCTTTTACGCTCCATTCTATATTTTGTGCTAAATTATTTGACGATATCGTCAAATCAACTGCCGACCTGGAAATACTGTTTGGGTTACTTATGCGAGTTTCTGCACCAGTATTGAGATAAGTTAATTGATTATCATCTATAGCTGTCATTAAATTTTGTCCATTCAGATCAATACTGGTGCAGCCCCATGCTACATGATGAATATTAAAGTCACCCCCGACTAAAAATGGTCTTTCTAAACTTTTAAAAAATATATCCCACTCAGTAGCTGAAATTCTTATTCCTGGTTTAATATAGACGGAATAAAAATTTATAATTTTTTCAGACGATATTTTTATTTTAGCTGCTACACACATTAAGTTGTTTATTGGGTGGAATCCACCAATTTGTGTATATGCAAGTTTATTTGATATGAGTAGGACTACACCACCATACCCATCTATTCTATCTTCCCTTAGCATATTGTAGCCTATCATATTTACACAATTTGTCATTTTCAACCACGTTTCACTTAATGCTATGTCAACTTTATTATCATAAATATATCTTTCTAAACTGCCTTTATTCGAAATCAAGGACCGACAATTCCATTGCATTATATTAACCGCGAAGAGGTTTTTTGGTTATGTATTATGTGCGATATGTCTACTCTAAATTTATGTAATTGATCCCCATCAAATAAGCTTTCCGTCCCCATATTTTTTAACGTCTGTAAGAAAAATGAGACAAGCTTTTCTGTCTTGTCTTCCTCTTTAGATTGTTTATAATTGGGGGGTATTGGATTTATAATTGGTGTCATGTTTAAGGTGGGTGTAGTGAGGATTTGTTGGTGTTGTTGTCGTATTGTGTCAATTTTATTGTCGTGCAGTATATTTCTACGTTTCCTTTTAATTAAATGTTGTGACTGGGAGGAATAGTTTGTTTGTGAAAGACTTGGGGAGTTGGAAAAGGAGTAATCATTCGGTGGAGAGTTGATTTTACTCGTACTAATTGTTGACAACGTACTCGGACTCTGGAAAGTGGCTTTTGCCCTATTTGCATAACTCTGCGAGTATTGAACTGTTGCTTCCTTAAAAGATTTATTTTCAATGCTCATTATATTTTTAATTGATTTTTGCTTTTCATACTCTGGGCAATATTTTCTGTCTGTCGCCTTATGTGGTCCCCGGCATATTACGCATACTGGAGGGCCTGTATGGTTACACTGACTATTACTATGTTCATCTCCACATGTTTCACACCTTTCCCTTCCTTTGCACTGCGTACTTACGTGATTGTAGCGTAAACATTTCATACATTGTATGACCCTTCTAATATACGGTTCGACCTCAAAGATAATTTTCTCTATAGACACAGGAAGAATTTTTCTTCCTCTGAAGATGTTGACTTGGTCAACGAAACGATAGTAAGGTCTCTGAAATATGTGTTGTGGTGATTTGGGTGTTCTCCAAGTGTACTTATTAGTGCTCATCACAGGTTCCAGTTTTCACATAGTTTACTTCACATATTGTAACTATTGCTGAAGCAAAGGCTGTTGAGGTTTTGCTGAAGTTTGAAAACACATCTATTCCGCTAACAGGACTGTATAGAACTCCATCATCGGATGCACATGAGTTTAACGAGGGATTATGCAGTTACCTAACCCAGAGTAGTGATGAATATGACTAACACATTTGTCTTGGTGATGTTAATATATGCATTGCAGCTCGTTCAGACATAAGTGAGAAATACTTAAACATACTCTATGCAAAATCGTTTAAGTCTATGATTAATAATTACACAAGGGTATAGGGTTTGTCAAAAACATGCATTGATCATATATTTATAAAATGCAGGAAACATGATTCAGAAGTAAAACTGTTTATTTTTCAGACTCACATAACTCATCATTTCATGATAGGGTTGACAGTAAATTTAAAAAAAACTCCCAAAAATACAGTTAGTCAATCTAGGAGTTTTATCGACTACGAAAGGTTAAAACTAATTTTGGCAGATTAACAATGGACTGGAGTATATGCTGCGAATCATACCAACACTGCGGCAGAATATTTTATGACAAAATTAGTCAATAGTGTTAACAACTGTTCCGGTAGAATTAAATGCAAGGACAAAAAACGTTCACGTTGCATCACTGCCGGGCTGGTAAAATCTGTAGATACCAAGAACAGGAAGTACCATGACATGTTAAGGCATCCTAATGACGAGGTTAAAGGTAGTGACTATAACAGCTATAGAAATTATTTGGTCCGCCTAATAAAAAATGTAAAGGTAAATTACTATATGACAAGGATTAAACTTCAGGCTAAAAGTGCGAGTGGGCTGTGGAAAAGTGCCCGGGAATTAAGTGGTCAAAGCAAAAGTAGAGATGTGTGTGAGGAGAGGTTTAAGACATATTTGGGGTAATTTTGAGGGATAAAAAGGAGGTTGCTGATGCTTTTAACACTTATTTTACAGAAGTAGGAAGTAATTTAGCGGGAGGCATTAAAAGGCAAATAAACCAGACATCAAGGGTAAACAGGCATTATCGGATGAACACGATTTTCTTGGCAACTACCGACGCAACAGAAGTCCGAAAAATTGTAGAATACCTAAAATTGGAAAAAGCCCCAGGAATCGATTCGTTGACTGTTAGAACTATTAAAAAAGTAATAGAGGAGGTAGTAGATGTTATGGTATATATTATAAATAGAATAATTGACACAGGTCTGTTCCCAGACATTTTTATAGTGTCGGTCATTAAGCCTCTTTTGAAGAGTGGTAATAGAGGACGTATCAATAACTATAGGCCAATATCTCTATTGAGCGTAATAACAAAAATTATAGAAAAAGTTATCGCAATACGAGTAAACTATTATCTGTCAAAAAACAATATACTCTCTGAGTTTCAATATGGCTTTAGATAAGGAAGGTCGACCCAGGATGCTATAGCAAAGCTCATGAAATATGTATATGAGTCTGTTGATAGGTCTGAGCCAGCACTGGTAGCCTTTGTGGATATATCGAAAGCATTTGATTCTATTGATCATGGGGTTCTTTGTCAAATGCTGGAATCGGTGGGTTTTAGGGGACTTCTTTGACCTTAATGAAAAGCTATTTGCATAATAGAAAACAGTGCACAAATGTTGGAGGCGTTTTAAGTGAAAGCACGGTTATTAGGTGTGGTGTTCCACAGGGCTCGGTTTTGGGAGCAATTTTATTTAACATTTATATAAGTGATTTATACCAGGTTGAAAACTCTGAACAGATCATTAGCTTTGCTGATACAGCCATATTCTTTTCTGCAAAAAACTGGGATGATCTGAAAATTGAGGCTGAGGTTGGGATGAGGAGAGTGTGGGAATATTTCAACGGTAAAAAAATGGCTGTCTACTGTGAAAATACTAAATATATACAGTTCTCAAGTTATAGAACTGAAGAGATGGGTCCTCTTGTTGTTGATCAGACTTTTATCGTTTGTAGTGCCGACGCCATTAAATATCTTGGCATTACTGTAGATAGACACCTACGCTGGGATTCTCATACTGCAGATTTGGTAAACAAATTAAGGGGGCTCATTGGTAAAGTAAAGCAACTTAGAAAAATAATATTTCTTGCTCTGGTGGAAAGTCTCCTTCGATATGGTATCGTGGCGTGGGGAGGAATGCTGGCAAGCTATATTAAACATTTGGAAGTTATCCACAAACTATTCTTGAAAATTATATATGGTAAACCTTCGGTGTATCCCAGTGATCTGTTATTCACAGAGGCCAATGTGTTAGACATGAGACAGTTGTACTTATATTCTGCCTTGGCATATTATTCTAAGCAAAAGGGTGAATTTGATATTGTGGATCATACGTATGGAGGGCAAATAGAACAGCACATGAAGGTTGCTAGAGTGCATAAAACGGTGGTACAGAGGTATTATACCTTTGTTATGCCAAGGTTGTACAACATACTACCACTAGAAATAAAAAAATTAAGATGGGAGTTCGTTTTCAGAAGCAGGGTAAAAACTTGGCTCCTTACAGTACCTCGAAAATTAGTGCAAAATATTGTCGATTTGAAAAACAGCTGATTTGGTTTAGTAATTGTAATGGGAGGATTTGTAGGATATGTGTGCGTGTGTGTGCGTTTAAGAGAAAGAGAGAGAGAGAGAGAGAATATGCGGATGTATCGGGTTGCGAATGTATGTAGGTACCTCTCTGTGTGTGGGTGGATGTGGTGGTAATTTCCTATGAGAGTTTGGTTCTCGTGACACATTTCTGTTCAATCACCTACAACGTAGGCAAATCTATACTGAATTTTGCCGACGCACAGTCTCTGACTTTGTCGGTTTGTTATTATTTGCTGATGGTGTATAAAAAGGGGGAAACGGGTAACCATGGAAAAAATGTTGAATGCTGATATTGTTATTTGTTGTTAAAAAATCAGACTGGGTATTGTCGAGTGTCGATTTGAAAAGCCGCTGATTTGGTTTGAAAATTTTAATAGAAGGATTTGCAAAATTTGTGTGCATGTGTGTGTGTTTAAGAGAAAGAGAGAGATTATGCGAGTGTATAGGATTGAGAATGTGTGTAGGCAGCTCTCTGTGTGTGGGTGTATGTGGTGGTATTCTCCTTTTGTTCACTATGTGAGTTTAGTTCGGGACACATTTCTGTTCAATCACCTACAAGATAGGCAAATGTATGTTGAACTTTACCGACACACAGTCTCTTACTTTGTCGATTTATTATTATTTGCTGATTGTGGAAAAAAATGTCAATATTAATTCTGTTATATTGTTGTTGTATTGTTTGTTAAAAGCCAGACTGTATATTATTAGTAAATAAATTATTATTATTATTATTATAGAAAATTGAGTTATGCAAATTTGAAGCATTGAAGAAAGTTCGCTACCATAACGCGTCCCGAATTTTTTTATATTATTCAACAGATATTACATTATACATTATACAAATAAGTCGACTTAAAGAACCCAAATCACAACACATTTTTAAAAACCTGACGATCGTTTCACTAAATTAACGTCATCAGAGCATACAAAATTCTAAACGTGTGACGACTACAACTCTGTTTATATTCTGTGCAGGTACTCGGACTATTTGCTTGAGGGTGGTCCAAGCAAACAAACTTTCACTGTTTATTTACTGGACTCCACCCGAATTCTGTTATCTTTATTTCCATGCTTTTTGTCGGAATCTCTCGTAAAGTGGTCAATCAATAAACTGCACATAGGCGGCGGTGCCGAATTCATACAATTTTTATTATTACTATATTTCGTGATGTATATACCTTCGAAAGTGTTTAGCTGTCCTGGTTTTCTAACATATTTGATTAATTTTAGGTTCTCTTTATATACGTGGTGATTATTACCTCATATATGTCGCGCCACGCGTGATCTATCTACAGTACCGTATCTTAGTTGTGAGGTACTGTAGATGTGTTGTGGTGATTTGGGTGCTACAAGTGTACTTATCAGTGCTAATCACAGGTTCCAATCTTCACTTCGCAGATTATACAAGTTAGATATTTTTGTTAGTAATGGTGTGTTAGTACATGTGCAGTACTCAACGTAGCGATATGAATTTATGAAATTTTAACTTAAATGCTACATATATTTACATTTATCGTTTTTGTTATTACTATTTTGATAGGATGCTGTTTTGTCAGATAAATAAAACACAATCGGATCATATCGCAATGATTATAAAAGAGTTAATGCATGTTTTCGGATTTTATTAATATTTGCAAGTTGGTATAGCCGATTTATGGAAGTTATATATGGTTTATAATAACAATCGTCTTTTATTTACAAAACAATTTACAAAGAACATTGAGCAGATTAATTTATTACTTCCACCACACAACCTGGCAAGATTTAGCCTCAGGCTATTCTTGCATCTAACCACAGGCATATTGCTCGATAATATATACAACAATGAACAGGCGCAATATAATAAATTATATCCTTATCGCAGAAAATATTCCAAATCCTGTGACATATCAAACAATCATTTAAAATGTCGACATAAGCCTATTACCCGAAAAAAAATTTATCTAATTTATTAAAGGAGCAAAAGTATGATGTTTTACCAACAAACCAAGACAAATATGGAAATAAGTCAGGACAGACTTATTATATCAAATTAAATGCTGTATTCAAAATTTGCAACAGAAGATTTCTGCACGCCTGTACTAACATTTTTTTATGTAACTAAATTATAAAGAACCAAGATACCTCCGCCAGTGGTTACTTGACGCTTTAAATTTTTATCAAATATGGCAACCTATTGTTGTGTACCAAGTTTGATTATAATTATAACATGCGGTTTATAACGACAATTTTACTCGAAATACAATGTCGGTGGTCCCAAATGCTTTTACCGAATATGCTAATGAGCCACCCTCATTCCAATTGAAAAAATTGAGTTATAATTAAAAATACGATTTGGGGATCTTTTAACCAGCTAGGAAAATAGACAAAAAACACTAGATTATTAAATCTATTTTTCCACGGCTCCTTGATTAAAAAATAATGGTTTTAACATTGTAGTGATACTCTAGATTGAAATTTAAAGTCTAATTTTTTTAAGGGAAAATGTCAAAAGTTGACATATGAGGCGTCATTGTATTTACAATGTCAGTTTCTATTAAATAAAGCAAAAAAATACCGGAGATCCAATTCAAAAATGAAAAGTTGCAGACATTTCCGGTGAAACCGGAAGCGACCGAGAACAACTGAATGCGTTAATCAATATGGATTTATGTCATATACTGCCATACTAAATTTCATTTTTTTACCTCAAAAAATAAAAAAGTTATTGGGGTGAGCCACTTTTGAAAAACACCCTCTCTCTTTCTCTCTCTCTCTCTCTCTCTCTCTATATATATATATATATATATATATATATATATATATATATATATATATATATATATATATATATATATATATATATATATATATATGTGTGTGTGTGTGTGTGTGTGTGTGTGTGTGTGTGTGTGTGTGTGTGTGTGTGTGTGTGTGTGTGTGTGTGTGTGTGTGTGTGTGTGTGTGTGTGTGTGTGTGTGTGTGTGTGTGTGTGTGTGTGTGTGTGTGTGTGTGTGTGTGTGTGTAATATCTTGCTAATTTTCCACAAAACCTATATTTATGTAACGAAAGATAATAACATTAATAAATAATTATTATCCTATATCCGACCAGCAAAAACCGACTTTGAAAATCGTAACATAAGTACTAAAGTAATCTAGTAAACCAAAATAACTGTTGAAAATGATTTACGTTTTGTTGTATGCACGTCGGATACTTTTCCTATTCGTTTTAAGAAATTAAGCAAAACAACGGGATGATTTTGTAAGTAGCAGAAACCTTATCTTATTACGGTTTCTAAATCTTGAATATTACCCTATTGAACTTTGTATATTTTATTCGCCAGATATCCCTATAGAAAGGAATCCAATATAGACAAGTCTGGGGTCCTTGGGGGCCATCTTATAAGCCCGTTCGGTCCGATCCATTGATTTAAAAAATTAATCTCCAGAAATAACCTCGCCATTTAGAATTGTGTGCAGGTGCCCCGTCCTGTTAAAAATTTATCTCGTTTACACGCGCTAAAGGAACATCATTAAGCAGTTCAGGTATAGATGTCTCTAAAATTTCAACTTAGTGATTGGAAGTTAGATTTCCCTCAAATATATATGAAGCAAGACACATTTAGGCCAAACCTGCCATGCTGTTTCTGGAAAATATTAGGTGTTAGTTTTCCTGGGACCAGAATCTGCTATTGTGCTTATTAAGTATACCAGAATTTCTTTAATGAGCTTCGTCTGACCATATAACCTTCATTGCAACATCTCTAACCATATCACATGTTTCCCGATACCAATTGCAGAAGACTACGTGACGTTGAGCATCCTCAGGGTGTAGGTGCTGGACAAGCCTAATTTGTACGAATGCTATTTGTGTTTTATTACAATTTTTTGAACTTTGGCCTTCGGAATCCCTACTCACCTTTCAATTGCTCTAGAGTAGTATATAGGGTAAGCTTCTACATTAGTCAAAACTGTGACTTCCTCAACCTATCTATTTTCTTTATTATATGTTTATGAACAAGGTTTGTTAAATGAGCCGTGACCAATTAAATTCTTATTAGTCTGTAAAAAGTGGATGTATTGGGTTGCCCTCCTTCTGGATATAAATAAAAATACACCAATAGTATTTAACCATAACTGAAAACCAACTATTTACTTGTTAAAATACATCCCAGATGCCACCTTAACAATTTCATTACTGAATATAAAACAAACTAAGATATCGTCTTTTCAAAATGTTTGAAAGTTTGCTTTACCCCATAGTCACAAATATATCTTCACACAACAAATAATTACAAAAAAAAACAGCCAAATTTGAAAATGAAACACAAAATTTATATAATTAAGATAAGCAGTGACACGGCATAGAACAAATTTTGGAAACTGTCACTTGCTTCCAATGTTTTTCCTTCGCCGCCAAACCTCCCAACCTTCAAGTCCAGAATTAACAAGTTGCCTCTTTCCTCCTTGTCGACACCCACGGTACGATAGTATTTAGGCTGTAAGCCCTCGTGGTGTGTTGTTGAAAGATAAAAAAAAAACGAAAAACAGCAGCATTTTTTGCATAGCATGCTGCAAAATGTTGAATACGTGTTATGGAAATTAGGATTTTATTCGTTATTTATTAAAATAGACCCATATAAATTTTTAAGAAGCTTGTTAAAATGCAAATTAATTTCTTGACAAATATACAGGATGTCCCATTGAAAAAGCAAGTATTGGTCAAATACTGCAAAAACGGCAATATTTAGAGAAAAAGTAACTACCCCACTGGATTTTACATAAAAATTTCTAAAAGCATTCGTTTTTATCTCTTTGACAAGTTGTCAGACAACTGAAATACAAGGGGTAGGTACTTAAAAATGCAATATTTTCAATATCGCCCTGTAGCTCGGAAATTAAGAGGGCTATGACAATTTTGTTTGCGGCATTTTTCGTTTCACAAAGAAAGTAGCTCAGGTTCGCGGAAAACGTAAGGTTCTATCATTACTCATAACCGAGATACCCAGCAATTTCAACCAAAATGGGACACCTGTACATCAAAACTATAGTAAACCTGCATATCATCAGCATATTCCTGAATCATGGAAAATTGCATGTCCACTAGTACTGTTATATAAATTATAAACAACAAAAGTCCCAAAATAAATAGAACACCTACCAGACAGTTTGGCCGTTATAAATTGATCCTCTAAATAGGATTTCATCAGGTTTAATGAGTTATTATTGAAATAAAAAATAATAATTTGGAAAACAATAGTTTATGATTTACAGTATCGAATGCTCTCGATAAATATAAAAGTCAGGAGCAAGAAGTGCGTTATGGTAGCGAATTTTCTAAGAAATGTTAAAGGTGCTTTTTAAAGAGACATATAATTTAGTAGATAGTATAATCTTTGTAGTAGAAACCATGTATCGTATTTCATCAAAATATTTCTTGGTGGAAAAAGTACAAACATTTCCTGAACATAAATTTAAAACTTTTCCGAAAAAACTGGTCTGACTTTCCTGGACAACGAACCTGCTCACCTACCCAAGCAATTGACACAAAAACTCCACCATCCAAGATATAATTATTCACAGTAAGCTTTTTGACAGAAATTTAAAAACTGTTTACAAGGAAATTTGCAAACACTTTTTTTCGTGAATTCGCTTTTCTCCACAATTACTTTTTACAAAAATATGCTGAAGAAATACATCCAATTGAAATTACATACCTAATCTGTAATTAAAATTGAGAAAAAAAAGGAAAATTTGAACCAGTGCCAAATCATGGTACGCGTTTATAAATGTAAATCTTTCCAAAATTAGAGTTTTTAAGTATAAGGAGTGTTTTACAAAGGTTAAGGCAGAGAGTATGCTATTTACTTCTGAAACATAAAACACAAGCTGTTTCATTAGAAAAAATTGGGTTACAGCAGTTTGAATTTTTTCAAATACAGCCATTATTTGAGAGCACCTGTATATGGCATCTCGATTTTTTCGACCGATAATATAACCAAAAACTCCCCTGAATGCGTCATTTTCATGGGATATCGATTTATGTTGGTTAAAAACATCACAATATGTGCCAAAAATGTGAAAACTTAGATAACAATGGAAATACGTCACAAACGATGAACGATATGAATTTTTTCCATACAAGCACCCAATATAATTCGACGTAATATGCAAAAATGCAATAATATAATGCGCGTTCTATTAAAAAAATGAAACTTTGTATCACCAACCCTGTGATTGTCAAAATAATTTTGTAAAACACACTATATTTAACTTATATAATTCTAATAACGGATATATTGAGCTTTACCTTAGAAATGCGTCAGCCTGTATATATATATATATATATATATATATATATATATATATATATATATATATATATATATATATATATATATATATATATATATATTTGTGTGTGTGTGTATGTATGTATGCATGTAGGTATATGAGATTGTGAATTATTGTAAATTGGGTGCGTGCAGTTGTGCTCTCTGCTGTTTGTTGAAAATTTGGTAGAAAAAGCGCTACAAAAATAGAGGAAATTTACATAATTTGTATATTGAATGGTGCTGAAAATATTGGTTGAAAAATGGATGTGATGTAACATTGGAAAACTTGTGATTTTTGAGTTTTGTATCAGTAGAGGTTTTCGTATTGGTTACTATACTATCGATACAGTCTGATAACGAGTAGAAGAATTTAGGAAAACCGTAAGGCTGTCAATACACACACGCATGGATAATATAATGCGAAATGGCAACGAGATGTCCAACGCGGATATTTTGGGGGAGATTATTATAAACCGTACCGAATTCAAGACAGGTTTGCAAGCATTGGAAACCAGGCTGCTTTTAACGATAGAGAGTCTCAAGCATAGGTTAAAAATAATTGAAGAAGAAAACTGTGAACTAAACACCAGAGTCGAAAATCTGGAGAAAAATCTGCGTAAAACAACATAATAGTCTTTGGTCTAAAACACGATAGTAACGGAGATATCGTGGAACACACCCTGGAAACACCGAGAAAGCTGTTAGGTGTTGAGATTTGCAGAGATGATTTAAGGAATTTATATACATTGGAAAAATCGGAAAATAGATCAGTAGTCATTGAATTTGTGTATTTTTTCAAAAAGCTGGAAGTAATACGAAACCGTACTAAGCTAAAGGGCACTCAAATACGCATAGGTGAGGACTTGATGTTGTCACAGAGGGCGGATGAACAGATATTGGAAAAACATCTCAAATTGTCAAAATTGGAGAAGGACAAAAAATGTATGATTAAACGATTATCTGGAAGCAAAAGATCAAGATACGTATGGAGAGGACAAGACCACCATAAAAACCTCAAGCGCTCCAAGTTTATTGTTGCAGGAGGGGCAAAGTCTTATCTAGAAAATGAGTCAGAATTCCAATCGCCTGTACAGCCAACACAGGAAAGCGTAAGTGAGGCAAATAGTCTGGTAAGTCAAGGGGGCAATAGACAACTCGCAACCAAAGGTAGTACCTTGGTAGGCGGGGTAGAAATTAAACAGCGTAGGCAGCAGGCAAAGCCGATTGATTATGTGAACAGGCAAGTGAATAAACAAATAACGCCGCTGACACTGAGGCCAAAAACCGACAGGAAAGTAGGAGCTAATACAGTTTGGAAATCTGAACTGTAGCATTTGTGTGAGTGAAACTTTTATTTCGTATGAGTAGATTGTATTTGGAGGTATATTTTTGTAGCGAATATTACTGGTTTTAGCGTGAATTGTTTATGTTCCAAATATTGCTTTACGCGTTAAGTTTTGAGTTTGGTGCCGTTTGGTTTTACATTTGCTTTGACGGATTTTTACCTTTTGATTTTGTTTATACGTCATCTTGTGCATTGTGTTTTATTTATACTTACATAATTATTGATTATAAGATTTTACGTAATTGCAGTTTAGTTTTTTCTTTATACTTCCTGTTGTTGGTTTATTGATAGGTTTTATATAGTGTTGATTTGGCGTCCTTATGCTTGATTCTGGCGCAGATTGTACCTGCTGCAAATATTGCTTTGCTTGTTAGGTTTTAGATTTATAACTGTGTGATTTTGTAATTTTTTTGGCCATTTTTTGCCTCCATAGCTTTCTTTATACATGATACTGTACATATGCTTTTATTTATGCTTATATAATATTCATTTTAGGATTTTACGTAGTTGTATTTTGGTTTTCCAAACCACCAACAGGTTTAATTAATAAGTTCAATATCTTGTGTCATTGTGATGTTCTTGTTCTGCTCATTGGGCTTTATTTTGTTTGTATTATATATATATTGTATTAATGTTTGTAAATTTTGCTTTGTCTTGCCTGTATTCTTGTTTAGAATGGATGACTTTGTGAGAGGTAATTATTTGGACGGATGTCAAACAGCAACAGTCGAAACTACGGACGAGTTCAAAGCGCTTATAGGCTGCACCCAGTTAGATAATTTTAGGGTTTTCCATATGAATATTCGTAGTTTGGAAAAAACTATGATGAATTAAAAATTCTTTTCACAGAGTTAGAATGCGAGTTTCAGTGTGTAGTTTTGACAGAGACATGGCAACTTAAAGATCCTAATTTATATTCATTGATGGGCTATGAATTACTTTATAGCGGTGGTGATATGAACCAGAATGATGGAGTCGTAGTATATGTAAAAAAGAACGTTGCTCATAGGCATCAGGTAGTAAGACTGGCAGAGATAACTGCTATGGAGGTGACCCTTGAGTTCAGTAACAATGGATTTTTGATACTCGCTGTCTACCGACCTCCTTCTACGGATATGAAGTGTTTTAATATGGCGCTTTTGCAGTATCTGAACCGTCGACCCAAGTCACAACAGATCAATTTGGTTGTTGGTGACATCAACATAGATCTTTTTAGTAATAGCAGTAATATGCACGAATATCTGAATATTCTATCATCTGAGGGTGTTGACTCCCTTATCAACAAGTACACACGAGTATATAAAGATTCTGGGAGTTGTTTAGATCACATATTTGCCAAAGTTTGTACCCAATTATAGTCGTGTGTAACAGATCATTATGCTACCGTGCTACAGGTATCATTTCCTAAGGCACTGAAACATAGCGAAACTAAAAAAAGATTATATAAACACCGCACTAATATGAAAAAACTAAAGGACATGCTTATCAACAAAGACTGGTCTTGTATCTGTCGCAGATGATGTTGAGATTGCTGTTGAAACTTTTGTATCAGATTTGCGAACTATGATGGGACACTGCATGGAGAGGTATAGATGCCGGACATGGGGGAGGAAAGATTGGATTACCAGGGGCATTGTTATATCAATGAATCAAAAAAACCGAATGTTTAGGAAGCTTAGGATGCAACCAGATAATCAGCAACTTACACAGCAATATAAGGATTATCGAAGCAGACTAAATGGTATAATAAGAACGGCGAAGAAGGAACATTACGGTAAAATCATTGACAGAGGCAAAAATAGTTCTCGAGGTTTGTGGAATATAGTGAATGATATTGGCGGAAAGACAGCGGCGAAAGCAAGAATCAGTAAGCTTCAAGATGCGCATGGATCTGACTGATCTTGCGATTGCGAATCAATTTTATAAATATTTTTCAAGTGTAGGAAAAGATTTGGCAAGCAGGATATCTGTCTCCGATAAGTTGGTGTCGTCTGCGCGGGTGAGCCAGTCATTGGTGATGTTGCGAACAGAAGAGGGTGGGATTGAATCAATTGTGAAGACACTGAAGGACCACAAGGCACCCGGGTACGACGGAATAAGGGCAGAGACACTGAAAGAAATAATAGATGAGATTGTCACTCCTCCGACTTTTATTATTAATCGGTGTAAAGACGATGACATATTCCCTGGAGCCTTTAAAATGGATGTTATCAAACCTTTATCTAAGAAAGGCGGTGTGCTGGATACCGCTAACTATAGACCGATATCGCTGATTTCCAGTATTGCTAAAGTCGTTGAGTGTCTCCTGAAAAAAACGCTTCGATAGTTATCTAAATAAATATTGAATATTATCTGAGAGACAGTATGGTTTCAGGACAAAAACATCTACGCAGGATGCCATAATTGATTTGACGAGTAATATCTATCAGAGTCTGGATAACACCAGACCATCAATGTGTGACTTGGTGGACCTAAAAAAGGCATTCGATACGGTTGATCACGCAAGATTGCTTGAAATATTGGAGACAATGGGTTTAGAGGGAGACAACAACAGCTATTGCAGAGCTATCTGTCTGACAGATATCAGGTGGTGTGTGTGAATGGTGTTGTGAGTGATGTGGTAAAAATGAACTGTGGTGTTCGGCAAGGAACCATTCTAGGACACTTATTATTTAATATTTATATAAACGACCTTTTTGATGTTAAATCGTTAGGAAAGATAGTTGGATACGCGGATGATGCTGCTATATTTTATAACGCAGCATCATGGGATATACTCAAATCTACAGTTGAATCAGATTTTCGAAAGATCCTGGAATGGTTTCAAAACCGATTGTTAACTGTAAATGCGGCGAAGACAGTGTATATACCATTTTCATGTTACGAAAGAAACTTAGCAACATTTACCACCTTGAAAGTATGTGATGGCATGAAGATAAAGAGTGTGAAGCATGCAGTGTATTTAGGTGTTACTGTAGATTCACACATAGAATGGGAGCACCACATTTTAAATGTAACTAAAAAGATTCGCTTCCTAAGGGTAAAATTTAGAGTGTTGAAAGAGATGCTACACATCAAACACCTGAGGGCTCTATATTATTCTTTATTCGAGAGTCACTTTCGCTATGCTATAATAGCTTGGGATGGTGCTGCAAGGTGTCATAAATCTCGATTACAGATTGCTCAAATTTGTCTCATAAAAGTGACTTGTGGTAAAGAACACACATATGCTACTGATGTTTTATAGCTGACACAAAACTGCTGGCTATTAGGCAGCTTTTCTATTTTAACGCTGCTGTATACCAGTATATGCATCGATGTGAATTGAAGGAGTTGAGTCACAACTATAATACGAGGCACTGCGCACACGCATCTAGAACGGAAAGAGCTAAGAAGACCATTGCACAGCGTTCCTATGCTTACCTTTGCGTAAGAATATATAATTCTATACCAGCTCAAATTCGCCAGCAGCATAGACTTCGAGATTTTAAAATCGGTTTAAAAAAGTGGATAGTTGGAGTAGATCGTGAAGTAATCCACAGGGTCATAGAATTTAATATGCTGGTGTAGTGGTGTTTCCTTTATATTTTGTATTTCTTGTGCCTGGCGTCTGACCTGTGGGCCCGCGCATGTGTAAGTGTATGTAGGTTACCCATAGTGTGGCTTAAAACATTTGGGAAAAGAAATTTTGTCTATACTCGAAAAGAGATAATTATACTTTTTTATATTTTCCGCGAATCCCTGAAGTTCGTCCGCAGTTTTGGTTTTTGTTTGTATTTCTTTACAATGTCAGAGTGTGTGCACTAGCTCTTTTTTTAGAGAGAATGGTGTTACAAGTATCACCAACCATTCTTCGACTTAGGTGACTTTTAACGTTATTGAACAACCAGGCTCTTGATTAATCTTGTAAGTTGTTTTGTAAAGAAATGTATATTGTTCAATAAATTATTATTATTATTATTATTATTATTATTATTATTATTATTATTATTATTATTATTATTATTATTGTGGCGGTGGTTCCGACCGCAGTGTTTCCGTCAACACTACTCTATGTTTCTCTTGACAGCTAAACGTTGCGTTACGTTATTCGACAGCAAGCTGTCAAGAACTACGATATAAGAGACACCAGGGATCTCTCTCTCTCTCTCCTCGCTACCAACCGACACAGTGATCACACGTCTCTCCACGCTCGGTCAGTTATCTGTACTCATGTACTGTATGTGATTGTTTTATAGTTAAATGTATCATATAGTTTATTCAGTTAGTGAAATAATAAAGTATATTAAATGTTTACGTATGGATTTAATATCAACAAGTGCAATTAACATCCATATTGGTGACCCCGTGCCGCAAGCCGAAGATGCCCAGCCTGATGTTCCAGCCGACGTCGCCTAACTTCCACGCACGTGCTAATGCCTACAGAAAACGAATATCTAAACAGGTCAGTCCTTTCTAATTTAAAAATTATCTGATTTTTTTCACAATGGCCGAAGATTCTTCAAGCAGCAATATCATGGCAAGGGTTGCAATAAAATTACCTCCTATATGGAGACGTAACGTGAAAATCTGGCAAATGCAGGTTGACGCCCAGTTTGATATATCGCAGATCAGTTCTGAAACGACAAAATTCGGTCATGTACTCGCTATACTCGATCCTGGTGTCGCAGAGTCAATTTCAGATTTTTTAACCCAACCATTATCATCAACCCCCTATTCAGATCTAATGAAACGTCTTTTATTAGAATTTGAAGAGTCCGATAGTCGCAAAATAAATAAACTTTTAACAGAATTAGAATTAGGCGACAGAAAACCATCGCAACTTTTACGCGAAATGAAGTTTTTAGCCGGTAGTCAGATTGGAGAAAATTTCCTTAAAATTTTATTTCTACAACGTTTACCACTCAACGTTCGTTCAATTTTGACTTTGAGCAACGATTCTCTAGAAAATTTGTCGGTTACAGCAGACAAAATCGTGGAATTTTCCGGAGATAAATACAACGTGGCTGGAATTCAGTCACGCGAGCCCGACAAGCTAGCCAAATTAGAAGCGCAATTAGAGAAGCTAACAGCATCAGTCAACGAATTGCGAACGCGTTCCCGATCTACCTCCGAGAAAGACCCAAGCTTTCTCGAAATTCCATAACCGCAAATTCCTCAACCTCCACGTGTTGGTATCATGAACGATTTGGCAACAAGGCCAAACGTTGCATCCAACCTTGCAAATTTAAAGCTAAACATGTGTCGGAAAAACGAATAAGGCACTCCCTCCACGCGGCAGGAGACGAGAGCCACCTAACACGCCGCCTGTTTATTTTTGATAGACGCTCCAATATGAAATTTCTAATCGACTCTGGAGCGGATATTTCAGTTATTCCACCCACTCACGACCAACGGAAATTTCAATCGAAACGTACCTTGTATGCTGCAAACGGGACCCCTATTCATACCTATGGCGAACAACTATTAGATTTGGATCTAGGTTTACGCCGTAGGTTCTGCTGGCCCTTCACACTTGCCGATATCAAGCAACCAATTATAGGCGCTGATTTTCTAGCAGAGTTTGCTTTACTTGTGGATATGAAACATAGACGTTTAATCGATACAAAGACAAACCTCTCTAAGACCGATGCTAACCCACCACCAGGATTTAATTCTAAAATTCATCTCGTAGACCCGACACACCAGTACTTCAAATTGCTACAACAATTCCCTGACCTTTTTAAGGAAACTTCTTCTAGCAACCTTCCAGAGGTTGAGTTCTTCCATACTATAAGTACGGAAGGACCACCTGTCACTGCAAAAGCTAGAAGATTGCCCCCGGAAAAGCTAGCTCAAGCAAAGCTAGAATTCCAGCACATGATGGACTTGGGAATTTGTAGACCCTCCAAAAGTCCATGGTCAAGCCCCCTCCACATGGTGCAAAAAAAGGATGTCTCTTGGAGACCATGTGGGGATTACCGAGCACTAAACTCTAAAACAATCCCAGACAAATATCCCATTCCAAATTTGCAGGATTTTAATGCCCAGTTAGAAGGCAAACGTATTTTTTCAAAATTAGATATCATTCGCGCTTTCCATCACATCCCAGTAGCACCTCAAGATATTCCCAAAACAGCAGTCATAACTCCATTTGGGTTATTCGAATTTGTTAAAACCCCATTTGGCCTTCGTAATTCAGCACAAACATTTTAAAGATATTTACATTCAATTTTAAGACATATTGACTTTGCCTACTCCTATCTTGACGATATTCTCGTTGCATCAGTCTCTGAAAAAGAACATCAAGAGCATCTAGGAAAACTTTTTCAGACACTTCGAGACAACCGCATCCGTATCAATTCATCTAAATGTGAATTCGGAGTGGCCGAAATTTGATTTTTAGGTTTTCGTGTAAATAAATCTGGATTATTTCCACTTCCTGAACGCATCAAAGCTATTACCGACCTACCTCTTCCCGATACCATTGAAAAACTCAGAAGATTTCTAGGTCTCACAAATTTCTACCGTCGTTCTCTTCCACGTGCTGCGGAAATTCAGCAACCACTATTCGACCTCTGCCAGAATCCCAAAAAACGCGACAAACGTAAAATCGAGTGGACTCCTCAGACTCGAGAAGCATTCGAACGTTTGAAAGAGACACTAAAAAACGCTACACTAATAGCTCATCCGTCTTCTTCGCTACCACTGATTCTCCATCTCGATGCTTCTGATTATGCCGTAGGTGCTTCCCTCCAACAACTACGTGATCAAACACTAGAACCCCTAGGTTTCTACTCTAAAAAGCTTACTTCAGCCCAAAAATCTTACAGCACCTACGATCGCGAACTTCTAGCCGCTTATCAGGCAGTTAAATACTTTAGGTATACCCTAGAAGGTCGCCATTTCACCATTTATACGGACCACAAACCTTTGACATACGCTTTTGAACAACGCGTCGATGAAGCATCTCCAAGGCAACTACGACATTTAGATTTCCTAGGTCAATTTACCACAGACATTCGCTACATACCAGGTCCTACAAACATTCCCGTAGACTATTGTTCTCGCATTGAAACAATTTCACTTTCTTCCACTGTGTCACTCCAAGAAATTGCGCAAGCTCAGTCATCTTGTGAGGAACTCAAACACCTTCTGCAGTCTAAATCTTTCTCATACAAATTTCAAAACATGCCTCTTGACAACGGATTGAATCTTATTTGCGATTCTTCTTCAAAGAAACTTCGCCCATTCATTCCGCTCAAATTTCGGCGAAAGATTTTCGATTCTATGCACAATTTATCTCACCCAGGCATATCAGCTTCAGTCGATCTGGTCCAGGATAGATTTTGTTGGCCCAAATTGAAACGCCATGTATCTCTTTGGTCTAAAACTTGCATTCCCTGCCAGAAAGTCAAGATATGGAGACACACTTCCAGTGCCATTGGACAATACACCCCAGCCATGAGAAGATTCTCGCATATAAATGTTGTCATTGTGGGACCATTACCACCATCACAAGGTCAACGCTATCTGTTAACAATAATAGACAGATTTTCTCGATGGCCCGAAGCAATTCCATTGTCAGATATTACAGCAAAAACAGTAGCGAACACTATTTTATCATGCTGGATCTCTCGTTTCGGTGTTCCGCAATACATCACCACAGACAGAGGTAAACAATTCGATTGCCACCTTTTCACACACCTCACTAAAACACTAGGTGCAGACCACATCAAGACCACAGCTTACCACCCAGCAGCAAATGGTGTAATCGAGAGATGGCATAGAGTTCTGAAACAGGCCTTGAAAGTCCATATGGACGAAAACTGGGTCGCTAAATTGCCAATTGTGTTACTAGGACTCAGATCGTACATAATTCCAGAATATCGCTCAACACCCGCTGAAACAGTCTACGGAGAATCAATCAAACTTCCCACCGACTTTTTCAACAGCACACAAGCTCATGATGTTCCACCACTTATATCTCAGCTGAAAGAAGACATAAGGAAACTTCGACCAGTACCTTTTAAACATCATACTGCAAAAAAGGTATTTGTCCATCCTAAGCTTATGGAAGCTCCTTTTGTTTTTGTTCGCATTGATATTCCGTGAAAAACTCTCGAACCAGTTTATGACGGCCCCTTTGAAGTGTTATCCCGAACTGACAAAGTCTTCAAAATCAAGAAATCACACGGAGAAGAGACAATTTCTGTTGACCGTCTTAAACCCGCATTCATTCTTTGTGATAACGAACAGACAACTTTCCAGCCTCAGAGACATCCTAGTGAAACTGAAAGTGACAGTGAAAGTCCAACACCTAGTGAAACTGAAAGTGACAGTGAAGTTCCCGTTCCCGTTCAAACTACACGCCATGGACGTAGAGTTCGATTTCCACGAAGATACTTGAACTAATAGCGTTGCTACTGAGAGGGGAGTATGTGGCGGTGGTTCCGACCGCAGTGTTTCCGTCAACACTACTCTATGTTTCTCTTGACAGCTAAACGTTGCGTTACGTTATTCGACAGCAAGCTGTCAAGAACTACGATATAAGAGACACCAGGGATCTCTCTCTCCTCGCTACCAACCGACACAGTGATCACACGTCTCTCCACGCTCGGTCAGTTATCTGTTATGTACTCATGTACTGTCTGTGATTGTTTTGTAGTTAAATGTATCATATAGTTTATTCAGTTAGTGAAATAATAAAGTATATTAAATGTTTACGAATGGATTTAATATCAACAAGTGCAATTAACATCCTTAATTATTATTATTATTATTATTATTATTATTATTATTATTATTATTATTATTATTATTATTATTGTATGTTAACATATAAAAACTGAAATTGACCCTGAATACTTGTTCTAGAGGGCTTGGTTAGCACTCAATTGAAGAAATACTTTCAAATTTCGAAGGCGCGGTCTGCTCAATAACGAATTTTTTCTATGAAAATTTACCAAAAATGATAGCCTATTAAACAATAAACTCTATAACTGGAACTACTGCCAAAGCATCAGAAAAAGAGTCTATTTGAAATGATTTTTTGCAAATATTTTAGTAAAATGAAGGATAATGCCGATTTAAATTGAATTTTGACGTTTCAAATGCCGACTTTAACGTTTAAGAAGAAAAATTATACAATTTTCAAAGTAATTACAATTTCTTGACTTTTTTGCATCAAAGGAACTTACTCTTGGTGCGTAATATTCAATGGGTTTTGTTATCCACCCAAAATATTTTGTTCTTGTGCTTTTAACTCACCACCAGTGACCCGCATTTTTTTCTTTAAATGCTTAGGTATAACTTTAAATAAAGATCTGAATGTTGGCATGTAGGGTAGCTTTGATAGTAGAAAACCTATTGCAAAATTTGGTTGCGATAGCTTTGTTATTTTCGGAGATAGAAAAATTTTCCGGAAGAAAATCCAAAATTTTCCTGGAATAACTGGTCAAGATCGGACCATTATTTTTTAAGTTATCGAACCGATATATATATATATATATATATATATATATATATATATATATATATATATATATATATATATATATATATATATATATATATATATATATTGTAACGAACTTCTTCTAGTTCACGATCGCTAGATTTTTATTTAAAGAAGAAGGTTGTAACCGTTTTACAACTTATATGTTAATAATAATTAATTCAATTTTACCTTCGGTAGCTATTGTTTTCTCAGTCGATGATCACATTATTTTGTAGTCAATGAAATTCACCATGGTCGTAGTCAATGAGAGTTTATACTTCCCTACTCAATGATCTTATAAGAACGAAACGTGGACACACGCCCATTGAAACACATATAACTATTGTGCCATTCGAAAATATTCTAGAACGGGGCGCCATTTTTATAACGTAATAGGTGAATGGTTATTTTAAATAAAATTTAATAGTAAAAGAATTAATTAGTTATACCAAAAATGATGTGGCTCCTCAGTGGAAAGAAAATGATAATTATAATCGTCTTAGTACACTGTTTGAATTTGAAGTTTTCCATTGAGAGGTGCTTATAGGGTCTTCACGGTAAGAACAAGGTTAATCTGCATGTTAATTATGAAAATATAATTCTTTATTAGTAATGAAATTGCACGAGAAGACCGCTACAAGCTACCACAAAAGCCTTAAACAAAGTAATCAGATAAGCAGTTATTGTTACAATGCAAGCAAGCGTTCAATTAGCATTTAACATAACTAACTCACCTCATATGAGAGTGCTGCGATTTCTATTAGCCCATAAAAGCTCTCAACATTTTTATTGTTAATATTTTGTCGAACAAGAGGATAAATGGGATGCGGCAAGCATGAAGAGGTTAAAATCGAGTATAAACTGTCACTTCTAGAATATTTCCGCATGACACAATAGAATATATGTGTTTCTATGGGCATGTGTCCACGTTTCGGTATTATAAGATTAAAGTATACACTTGCATTGACTACGACCATGGTGAATTTCATTGACTACAAAATAATGTGATCATTGACCAAGAAAACAATAGTTATCGAAGCTATAATTGAATTAATTATTATTAACATATAAGTTGTAAAACGTGTAATACGTTACAAGATTTACTCCTTCTTGCAGGTTTTGGCTGATAGCTATTTAGCTATGAGAATATATACAGAACTGGTTACACAAAACACTTCATTTACATGGACGAAATCACAGGATATCAACTAACATGAAACGTAGCTTACTTATATACATATTATGTACAATCGTCAAGTCAAAATAGAGAAAAGGACAGACAAGTCTGTTCAGCTAACAAGGACGTTCGTACGTCAACTCCACCTAGAGGCAAGTCTTGGGGCACAGACGTACACGGCCCAAGAGAGAAATAGGGGTAGGGGTCGGTTCGGCTAAAAATGAAGTACACATCTTAGCTCCACCTAGTGGCAATACTTGGGGCACGGACTTGCACAGATCAAGAGAATAGGGGGGAAGATCGGTTCAGCTAAAGAGGATGTACACACCTTAGCTTCACCTAGTGGTAATAATTGGAACGCAGTGTTGCACGGGCCAAGAGAATGGGGGGAACGATCGGTTTAGCTAAAGAGGACGTACACACCTTAGCTTTACCGGACACGGGCTTATACGGTCCAAGAGAGGAAATAACAAGAAAATGTCTCTTACCCCTGTGAAAACTAAACTGCGGCGGCACTGGTGCACTGGATAACGGCTGAAATCACACACGGGCTTACTTACTAACTTACTACTGGTCACTGACTGACTTACTGCCAATGTACAGTGGAAGCGTGCTTATATAGAGGGCTGTTATCAGCTTCAAAGTGTATCGCTTCCACTACTACCGGGTCTGTTAGGTAGTAGGAGCTATGTCCAGTTTCTCACCTTTATTACAGTGAAACGCGTAGGTCAAAAACTACGATAGAGCTCGGAAAACAATTCGGTATATTAAAATAAATTATGTATGTATAAAATTCGGCATGAAAACAATCTTAATTAGATATATCATTGGACAATAATATAAACTTAAATTAAATCTATATTTACGGAAAAGGTAAATTCGGAGTTTATATATTTCCGTCTGTGAGTAATATTAATTAGATATCTCTTGGGGAAATATTTTCGGTGCTTGAAACTAAATACATATTTGAACAAAAATTATATTTACAGACAAGTAAACATTCGGCATTTGTATATTTCGATATGTGAGCAATCTTAGTTAGATATCTCTTCGGAAAATAATTTCGAAGCTTAACACTAAAATATATAACTAAGCTAAATATATATTTATAGAAAAGTTAATTGCGCACTTTTATATTGCGGCATATGAGCAATCTTAAGTAGCTATTTCGCCGAGAAATAATTTCGGTGCTTAAAACTACATATATATTTACACTAAAAAAGTAACTTCGTTACATCGTCCTTTCACTTTCCCCAAAAAAAATTATCAAAAGTAAAATAATTTTAATTTTGATTAAATTTTTTGTGTATATAGGTGTATATAAGTGAGTCATAGTTTAAACCGTGTAAAGTAATTTTTTAAGCTTGACTTTTTTTCAATTATTGAAAAAATTTCAGCTTAAAAAATATAGTTCATTTTCAATTACTGAAAAAAAATTCAGCTTAAAAAAATTACTTTACACGGTTTCAACTATGACTCACTTATATACACCTATATACACAACAGTCAGTCTTGGTGCCTGTCCGTTACAGGCGACTAACTCGTGCGACCGGCTCGCAAGTATGGTGGTTCATGTGACCTTTCCGTCTGCAGTTTTTATGGACCGCCTGAACCTCCTGGTTCGGGGAAAACCTTCGGGCTGCAGGGCTGACAATGGGTTCCCGAACATGAAGGACTTGGGTGGTAGTAACGATGCTGCTGCCGGTTTGTCTATGGTCTTCCTTGGTGACTGCGGAAGCGGGGACGTGTACAGTGGGAGCCAGTCGGCTGGGTCAGCTTCCGCTAGTAAGTTTATGCTTATGGGCATTGGGTTTTCTGGTTGGCAAGTGATTCTGGTACCAATTGGTCAGGTTTCCTCAGTTTTTGGCACATAACTTCTCTAGGGGTGTGGCAAAACTTTTGGGCGTCGAATTTTCTGGCTTGCAATGTATCCTGGTACAAATTGGTCGGGTTACCTCAGTTTTTAGCATATAACTTCTCTGTATGTTTGGCAAGACTTTTGGACTTCGAATTTTTTGGTTTGCAATAGATTCTGGTACATATTGGTCGACTTGTCTCAGTTTTTGACATATAACTCCTCTGGAGATTTGGCAAAACTTTTGGGGACCGTTTTTTTGTATTGCCATAGATTCTGGTACAGATTGGTCGGTCAAGTTACCTCAGTTTTTGGCCTATAACTCTGGAGATTTGGCTAAACCTTTGGGTTTTGAGTTTGCCGGTTTGGAATGTATTCTGGTACAACTTGTTGCGCTGCCCAAAGATCTTCCTTCACAGGGTTAGGAATAACACATCAGGTGTTTTCCAATGAACGTCAAGTTCTGTCACGGTTGCCATTGTTGTGACGACACATATATACAAATTATCTACAATGACACGTCGTCGATCTCGCACCGTCGAGAGAGAGAGAGAGGGAGAGACAAGTTAGGTTCAGCTAATGACGACGTTCGCACGTTAATTCCACCTAGAGGCAAGTCTTGGGGCACGGACTTACACGGCCCGGGGGAAATAGGGGGATGGGTCGGTTTAGCTGAAGAGGACGTACACACCTTAGTTCCAACTAGTGGCAATACTTGGGGCACGGACATACACGGTCCAAGAGAATAGAAAGGGAAGATCAGTTCAGCTAAAGAGGATCTACACACCTTAGCTCTACCTAGTGGCAATACTTGGTGCAAGGACTTGGACGGCCTAAGAGAATAGGAGGGGAGGATTGGTTCAGCTAAAGAAGACGTATACACCTTAGCTCCAACTAGTGGCAACACTTGGGGCACGGAGGTACACGGCCCAAGAGAATGGAATAGGAAGATCGGTTCACCTAAGGAGGACCTAAACACCTTAGCTCCACCTAGTGGCAACACTTGGGGCACGGACTTGCACGGTCCAATAGAATAGGAGGAGGGATCGGTTTAGCTAAAGAGGACGTACACACCTTAGCTTTACCGAGTGGTTGAACATGGACTTACATGGTTCAAGAGAGGAACTAACAAGAAAATGTCTCTTACCTCTGAGCAAACTAAACTGCGGCGCCACTGGTGCACTGGATAACGGCGGGATTTACCCACTGGTACTGGCTCACTGGCTTACTAACTTACCGACTTGCTACCACTCGCTGACTGACCTACCGCCGGTGTACAGTGGAACCTTCTATATAAATAGAGGGCTGTTATCAGCTTCAAAGTTTATCGCTTCCAGTACTACCGGGCTGTCAGGTAGTGGGAGCTATGTCCCGTACCTCCCGTTTATTACAGTGAGACGCGTAGATCAAAAACTACCATAGCGCACGGAAAACAATTCGGTCTATTAAAATAAATTCGGTATGTATAAAATTTGGCATGACAACAAACTTAATTAGATATATCATCGGACAATAAGAGCCTCGGTGGTTCAGGGGCAAGAACGTGTGCCTCTGAACCGAAGGGTGCTGGGTTCTACTACATATATATTTACACTAAAAAAGTAGCTTCGGTACAATATATATATATATATATATATATATATATATATATATATATATATATATATATATATATATATATATATATATATATATAAACACAGATCTCCTCATCAGTGAATTTTTCGTTCCTCGTAAAATGTCACCCGTTACTGTGGGTAAGATCGTTAGTGTACTTAAGTTTTTTTTAATCCCGACTGTCAAGGACAAATTTAATTAATAGAATGATTTTGACATTTTTTGTACGACTTGTAACCTTCTCCATTTTTTCTTGAAGGTATTGCCTCATTTAGGGCAAGCATATATGATTATCGGTAGGACGCCATTTCTGTATAATAATAGTTAAAGTTTTGTAGGCAGTTTACTTTTTTTATTTAGTAAGCCGTAGTAAATGGAGATTAATGCGTTAGATTTCTGGGCAATGTTTTTGATATACGGCGTAAATGTGAGCTTTCTGTCTAGGATTACTCCTATGTATTTTGTTTGTTTGGTGTGTTTTATGTGCTGGTTGTGTAATTTGATTGAATTAGTGGAGTGTTTACGAGTTTTAGAGAAGTACGTAAGTTCTGTTTTATTGGCATTGATTTAAATTTTCTATGTGTAGTAGTACTTTGTCAGCTCATGGATATATCTTTGGAGATAGGTGTCTGCATGATTAGCATTAACTATTGCAGTGTCGTCAGCATATAGAAAAGTTTTAGTTTAAGTGTTTTGGGGAATGTGATTGATAAAATAATTGTAGGAATTGGGAGAGAGTATTCCTTCCTGAGGAATCCAAGATCATTGGTGTTTTCTGTGATAAAATACGATTAATTTAGGTTTAAAATGTTTCGTTTCTTAAGTAGCTAATGATAATTTTAATGAGGTGTGTGTCTGGAACACCTTTCCACGATTTTAAGAAGGGCTTCCAGATGCACCTTTCCACGATTTTAAGAAGGGCTTCCAGATGACTCGTTCTGGCGGCCATCAACCTAAGATCATCCATACACAGCAGATGATTCAGCCTCATTTGCTCTGTGCCATTGCTTTTTATACCAAAGTCATATCTGGTAGAGTTCAACGGTTTAATATTGGATTCAATGCGAAGCAGAATCACAAGAGACTTATTTTTGGTATTATGTTGGTTACAATATTGTTACCAGTTTGTACAAGTAGTTGAATTTTTGTTCTCCAGGTAAACATTGTGTGTTCTAGCAATCTCTGGATATAGATGCCGATCATATTGATCTTAATGTACTTATAAACTGCTCGTGCGAAACTGAATCAAAAGCCTTCTTGTAGTCTACGCAGGCTGCAAAAATATTTCTTCGTCTGAGGTAAATAATAATAAAACTCGGACCAGCTCGATTTTCTTCGTTAACCTAGCTGGCGCCAATTCGAAGAAAGCTGCTACTTTAGTTTCCCAGAATTATGCTATTTGTTTTTTATTTAGAAACTTTCGGTAGCAGAATTGAGCTGACGGAAGGAAGTCCTTCTCAAAAAAGTATTCTGGCATTTTCTGTTGTCGCTCTCTTTATATGTTCTCAAACGTTCTGCGTATACAGAAAGCTTCTGTTTTAAGGTATCAAAACATTTCTGTGCAGTGTAATTTACTCGGTCTTGTGCTGAGTTTTATAGCACTCGCCTTATTAGTTATTCTACACGTCTTCGTAATTTTCTTGTCTGTACTCTCACAATGTTTTGTGTCAATTGTTCAATATCTTTTCACCCTGCTTATTAACTACTTTGACGTATGGTTCTTTTATTGACTGCTCGATCAGCAAAGTTACTGCTTACGGCTTTGATTGCTGTAGTTGCCGCTAAGCAAATCAACATATGCGAGTGCTCCAGTGTGTTGGGATCCAGATATTTCAACGTGATTGCCAGTTTTCTAGATGATATACGTGTCTCATTTCTGTAGAAAAGTTCTTCATGAATTCTTGCTTATCCCCAATATGTTCTTCTTGCTCAGTATGTACATCGTGCGGATTCCTACCATCAAACAGCCTTTCGTTATTTTCCTTAACCGCTATGTTGGTTTTTCACGTTTAAGTTTCTGTGTGCTGGTATTGAGTCTCGTTTGTGGGATACAGTTTCTAAGTATAACATGATATTGACCCGCTACTTTGTTAAGTGACCTGTATGTGTGGATACGTCATGAGAAATTTAGTATGAAGTTATTGCCTGTATCCGATTGTCTGTAGTTCGAATTGCGATACTCTGCAGTAGATGCACAGACTTGTTTCATTCATATTCATAGTCCATTTTAAGCGCCGTCTTGGTAATTCTATCTGGGTGTGGGCCAGCTGATTTTATTGCGCAGCCTCCTCAATGGGTGAAGCTCCTGGTCTCACTTGGCTCTTCTGCTGGTGATGTTGGGTTGTCAGCGGTCCGCCTCATCAGCTTCTGCCACCGAGGTCTCGCATATTGTTTTGTCCAGTCCCCTTCTAGACATACCCAGGAGGCATTTTTCTACATGCCACATGTGATCGCGAATCTGGTTATGCCGAGCATCGGGTTCTAAACGACGCTTTCGATTGTAAAAAGCTCGGGGTAAACAGCACTTGGTTTAACTGTGGTTACATGAGGACCGTTATCCTTTTCCCCCTCTCTTTCACAAAAAAAACACATTTTTTACAAAACATGGCATGAAGATTAAACAGATGACTAAACTAGAGGAATGAAGTAAGTAAAATTTCTTCTATATAAAGCAATTTTGTTTCACATATATTTTTAACTACATGGAAGGTAATTTGCGATAACGCGTGCTATTTAACCCGAGCTATTTGCAATCACAAGCGTCATTTAGAACCCGATGCTTGGCATAACCCGATTCGCGATGACATGTGGCATGTAGAAAGATGCGCCCCGGCGAACCCCAGGCAGCGGTATTTCTCTGGGGGTTCTGTTTTGCTCTATTTCCATGGGTATCCCCTGGTGGTCCAAACATGTAGGAATAAAGACATGAGTTCAGAGGGAGTTTAGGCATTTTGGATAAAGGAATGAAAACATTGCCAAGAAAACAAAGGGGAATAGGACAGCGTACAGCTGGCGTCGCTGATTGTACCGCCTACGTTGTTACGAATAGCGGTAAGTATACTGCTCAAAATAGTACACTCACCGGCTAAACATATAGACATTATTATGAATATCATTATTATAATGGTTGTTATTATTATTGTTGTTAATGTAGCTTCATTACCAAATCAATGTATATTATAAATCTAGTAAAATAAGATGTAATGTAGGTTATATAGATATATGGAAATAGTCTTGGAAAATTCATTTCTCGTTTGTTATTTGTCAGCACTCATAAATTGTATGCATTATAGACAGTCGACTTTAATTTTAAAAGCGTTCGTATTTATTACATCAATCTGCTGTATTTATTCTGAAGATTCTTTTGATAATTTACGGCAAACATTAATTTGTTCGGTGACGGCTTACTTGTATAATTTATTACAAAATTAGTTACTTGGTACACTAGATAAGAAGCAGTGCCAAACAATTAATTATTTGTTAGATTTATTTTTCGCAAAGTGCAGTTTCGTATTTCAATGCTATATAAATATACTGCAGTTTTTAAATTAAATCAAACGCCTAGTTAAACAGAAACCCGAAGAAATAAAATATTACAATTTTGAATACAAAAAAATTGCTACTTAGTATTAAATGTGACTGCTCTAACTAAGTATAACAAAAGTATTTGTTAAAGGTTACCAATTTGAATTAAACATTGCTGCTAGCTGCGAAAAAATTCGGATTGTATTTGAATGTCTCTAAACGTTTTGGAAAGGCAATAAATTAAATTTATATTTATCGTGACAGACTTCTTGGCTAACGCCACAGACCCTTGTAACTTCAATGTTGGCAGATCTTTTTCAAATTTGACTGAACAACCCGTTATATTATAGACTCAAATATAATTTAATGGTGTAAAGAAAAATGACATTTATAAATATTTGTCAAAATAATTTGTATTGAAGTATTAAGGTCTTAGAATGGTGTTTTGCACACCTTTTTATAAAAAAATCTTAAGAAATGCCAAAATTATTATATGCCGCCTGGCGTTTGCTATAACCTAGAGACATTTTTGAAAAATGTAATATGGTTTTCGGCACAAATGTTGGCAATGTTAAAACAATTAATGACAATAACAAAATGCTTTAATTATAAGATTTACTGAACTTGGTACCAATTGCAGTTACAAGTAACTTTTTACGGAGTAGAAACAGAAAACGACGTTTTATAGAACACCCGCACTTCGATGGAATCTTTTTTACATGGCAGTTCATAGGATACCAACGGCACACAACAAAAATGTATAACATGAACTGATGTCTTCCAAGTACATGTAGGCCCAAAAATTGCAAAAATAACCATCGACAGATGTTGCTAATCTATTTTTACGCGAGTTAACTTTATTGGCAACACACCTCAATTTTTAAAAGGTTTTATTGACTTATAAATACACAAAATATTTATTTATATAAAATTACAAAGTTAAAATAAAATGACAAATTAAATCAGACTCGAGTAATAGCAATGTAGAAATGACTGTCCATGGTCTGGATACTTGCTTATATAGTCTCTGGTGGGACGCGGAATGAAAGGCAGTTTCCACATGAGTTTACTGTTTTGAAGATGATCTTGGCAGGTAGCTGTTTACTGAGTTGGTCCTGGTTGTTTACCCATCCATGAATAGTCTATTGTTACTATTGTTTCTGTTACTTAACCCATTAGTCAGCGGCCTTGGGTGTTGAATCTGGATCTGTTCTACTTAATATACAATGTATGAGTTGGCGATTGTTATCCTCCATCTTTTATAGACCGAAGCTTATGGTTCGTTCCGAATGGTCATCGGGAATCCACTAGTTGGTTTGGAGTCAGCGGTTTTATTTTTTGACTTCTTCAGAATGTATCTTGAAGTTATTGTGATTATTGTTATTACTATCACAATGTATAATATGATTGTCCATACACCAGGATGGTGTGTGAGTAAACTGATGGTTCCTTGAATTGTGCCATTGATTGGTTGTAGCTGGGATTTTATATTGTTCAAGTCGTGTAGTTGGACATTCTCTAATTTTAATTCTGGCAATTTGTCTGGGAAGAAGTTACTTTATTTGTTACCAATTTGATGTTTGGGAGATTGAATGACCGTTGTGTTTCAGATGCCACTTGGACTGGGCTAAATATTTCGTTATTCATAATAAGTTGGCATTTGGGTTTCAGAGTTGCTAAGTTTGTTCCGCTGATTATTTTCGTTTCTTCGTATTCTTCATAAATATGTTTGGTCTTTGTTACTTCTGGTGCCACTATTGTGTATTGTGTATTGCCATATTTAGAGACTGTTGTTTTTGTTATTTTGACAAGTTCCTGTTTACAATTGTTTATTGGTTTCTGAAATTTGATCAGTGTAATTGCGCATGGGTTGTTTTTGTTTAGTGCTATCGGGTTCTCATTTTCACAAAAGTATGTTTGGTCTTTTAGGTTCCTACACCTTTCGTTTTTGTAATCGTAGTCTTTGCTGCTAAGGATTAGGTATTTCGTTCTAGGGGCCATCATTCTAAAGGTATATAGATTCTTAGGGACTGGTAATGCATGCAATTGATAATAAATATAGTCTGATGTATCTACTAAAGGTATAGCTATTCGAAATATAATTTTAAAGTCAATTTGAACTGTGTTTATATTAAATATTTTTTTGTAAAGTGAAATGTCAGATTTAGTTATTTATCTTGATTTTGATATACGGGTCTTAACGTTTTCTAATTCTTTTGATATAAACTTTGGTTTTAGTATTGACGTATGATACGTGTTTCATTTTGAAAAGGTAATTGCATGTTCTGTTGTTAATATTATATTTAGTACATTAATTAACAAATAGCTTATTTGTGTTAATAATTCCAAATGTTTTACTCTATAAAAATTCGTTAGTTGGTCACTTTTTGAGCTATCTATTGTATATTCCAAATCGTTTATTCTGGTTACGATAGCTTCTTGGTTATGGTTCAAGTTGTCTATTGTTTGATTTAACTCTGATATAGGATTTATCGTTAATGATGTTTGTGAACTAAAAAGTTAATGTACTTAATTTTGGTATCTTCTTAAAATTTCTAAAGCCTTATATATTCTTTCACCGTCATCTGCATCCAAGTTGCCGGTTATTAATTTGAATAATGATCCTAGTCCATTTTATACCTCTTTTGTCTCTAATTGTTGTCGGAAATATTCGATAAAATGTGTCATCAATATTGCTAATTGTGAAATGAATTGTTAAAATAAAATTCTTATATTCTAACGTGTACTTTGTATTCATTACGCTAAAAATATTATCCAAGTAAGTTTTTAGTCTGTTAAAGCCATGGTATAACTGTGTGTCGTCATGTATGTCAAGTCTGGATGTATTAATGTTAGCGAATTCATTATTATGTCTTTATATACATTAAAGACATTGATGCATAGTTTGTCGTTGCTGATACGTAAAGTTATTAGTCATGGTAATTTGGGTATTTTAACTTACAAGTCATTCTTAATGATTTTTTATTTAAGTGTGTGGCTTGATAATTTCTTGCTAGTATTCTCTTTACAATTATTTGTAACACCCTAATAAATATAATTTCTCTTGTCACTTAAAATATTATCATATATGGTCATAGTAAAATTTCGGCATTTTAACTATTTGTTTCTTTACTTGCATTTATAGCGTTATTACCTAAGTTGTTACGTTGTACCAGTCAGCTTCTTGTCTGTTACGTCATATCTCTTTTGTCGTTATCCGATAATTCGTGATCTAACTTTTTAAGTAATATAAGTGGCTTGTTTGTTTAATCTTTGTATTGAAAATTTGTCATATTTATTTTTCCACAATATTTATAAGTTCGAATAAATTCTCTAATTTTTTTCTTTAGATGTGGAAAATTGTATATGTTTTGCATCCTCAAATATGTCTTCAGTATTTCTATGATTGCTGTTACCCCCATAGAAAAGTATAACTGTGTCTTTAAGTTCTCTTTCGCTATTTATTAAAGAATATATATATTAGTGTTTTCTGATTTGCTGTTATTTTTAGTTATATCATCATCATTTTTGTCTACGTTATTTACTATGGATTAATTATCTATGTCTAATGGGTCTATTTCTTAACAAGAAGGTGTATCAGTTCTAATTTGATTAGCAATATTATTATATACACTCCTCGTACAATTTTTATTATCATTATTATATTTGTAAGAGTTAGCTAATATAATATGATTTGAGTTATGCTTAATATTATCACCTATATATTTTCTATCACCCTCGTATCTCTGTTATTTTTTATTCCACGATATTCTCCGGTTTCATTCATGAACCTTTGAAATCCGTTCTCAACGTTAATTCTCTTAGTGTGTTGATTCCTTATGACGAGTTCAAGTTCAGCGGGGCGTCTATTTAGCGTATTACTTACATTAAGGTGATTTATTTCGTCATCTGCTTTGACGTTCCGATTTATTTTATTGTTGCTGCTACTACTATCATTGCCTGTATTGTTATTGTGACTATCCGTACATGGACAGTTTATTCTAATGCTTCGATTTATTAAGTTGAGTCTCTTATTTTAAAAATCAATGTTTGCTTGATTTTTTTATTTAAAAATCTATTCCTATTAGACCCATATAATTATTAATAAAGTTAAACAAACAAAATTCTTGCTCACTATCCGTTAGTGATTTTAAAATTATCTTAGCACTATTATTGTGGCTGAAGTAACCATGTTGGAAATGGATTTTCGTAAATATTGTTATAAAAGTTTGTATATGCTATTATGGGGTTTAAATATCTCTTGTACTACCTGAGTTGAGCAGTATTTTTCCGGGTAATTATTTTATTGTTACGTATGGTAATTGGAATACTGTGTTAAAATTAAGATCTATTATAGTTCTGTTCTTGAGCTCCCCGCTACGGGAAAATTTTGATTTTGTTCATCGTATAATTCGGAGGGTGATTGTTCTTTATTTGTTTCATTGTAGTTTGTTTTCTCTGGTATAAAATTTTATCTTTGTTAAAAATTATTAAAAGGAGAACTGTTCTTTTTATTTTGTGAGAGTTATTGTCGGCTGAAATTTGTATGTATCGTGTTACCACTTCCAATATCCATAGCTGTGGATATATCCTATTATTGTCATTGGGGTTGTACGTCGGTCTTCTCATCGAGTATTGATTTGAGGGACTTCATGGAAATTGCTGGTGAGGTGTGTGTTTGTGTTAGGTTGGCTTGGAACTTTACGTTCATTGGCCACAGAAATCTACATTAATTCGACAAAATTCGAAAAAAAAAGAACGTCAACCGGTTTGGCTACAATTCTAATCCGAATCAAGTGAAAATTTTCGATATATACTCATGAACAGCAACAATATCCTATCTAAGTAATTCGTTTTAACTTGTATGTACAATTACATGACTTTACCTACTCGAGAGTCATTTTCATGAAGACTAATTGTAGTGGGACGAGACTAGGGACACACGCTTCTCGCTAAGGTGTCCATCATGGCAATTAAATTATACAAGCAAACACTGTACAACTAAATAAGTTGTGTCAAAAGAGTAGGAAAAACAGTAGGTGTCTTAATAATTAATCTAAACTAAAATATTTACAAATGTAACAAGCAGTTACGATGTAAATTTTCCACATTCTAACATATATTTTAGCTACACATTTTTATCTGAAATTTATAAGGTTTGACAAATGTAAATTATTTTAAACAGTGATGTGAGCCTGGTGGATGAATGATACGATGGTGTTGAAAATCTTAAAATTATATGTACTCAATACTGTTGGTAAATTTGTTGGAAGTTCAATTTTAAGTACAGAAATGGTTGACCAAAATTTCTCACGAGGAGTTTTATAGTGACTGCATTATTATGTGGTTCAAATCTGCGAGATAAGAGTTGTCACAGGTGCAGTTTGAAATGTTCGTGATACCAATATTATGCAAATGGGATGGAAAGCAGCCGTGATTTAATTTTAACCTTATCGTTGTACCGTAAAATCTGGAAACATGTTGTTCTTGTATGTAGGAAATTCTGTTGGGTAGAGTAGGATGTATAAATGCATACTGGTTAGTGGTATTTTCAACATATTTGCCATTGCTTTTGCCACTCTAGCCTCAAGTCTCTTTTAGCACAAGCGTCAATATCAATGATTGTGAGCATGTCTATGCAGTTTTTGAATAGTGGTTTATAGACTCTTTAGCGAGCCAGTCCACCATTTCATTACCATATACACCCCTATGGCATTTAACCCACGCAAAACTAATTGTCTTGTTTTTGTCTATAATTAATTTGTTACACAACTTAATTATGTTGCAAATAATTGCGTTTAAATTCAATGGTAATTCAACAATGAAAGTAGTGCCGATTTTGAATCTGAGAAAATAACAGTATTTGTGATATTGTTGTCAACTACCCACTGTATAGCGATACTTTCTGCTGTATATATATATATATATATATATATATATATATATATATATATATATATATATATATATATATGCTAGTTAAATTATCCAATCTAATTTTGCAAGATATTGAGTTATTTTGGACACACAACCAGTGCCTTGGGTAGATTTTGAACCATCTGCATATATAAGTTGGTGGTCTTTGAAATCTTCCGAGATGGGTTGCAATATAACTTTATTAGCTGATGGAAGTTGAGTATAACACGGAAATATTACTTTAATATTTGTTATTAAATATTCAAAATTAAAAAACGGAAATCTATAACAAGACTCAATAAACCTCTGAATATTGGAGCGTATACTCATAGGCATCGATCATAGGTGGATTATTTTTCCTTGACCAGAAGTTGTTAAATCGACATTCGACAAATAGTAGATGTATTTTATTTGTCATAGTTGTGTTGTAAAAATTATATTTAATTACATGTTTTCTGGTAAGAAATACTCTTCTAAGATAAAGTAAAGGTTCTTGACTTTCTTCCAGTACTGCTTCGTTTGGAGATGACCTTATGGAACCTAGACAAATCCTGAGCGCTTTTTTTAAATCCAGTCAACGATTTAATGGTTAGTGTTACAAGTTCAGGCGTATAGAATGCTCTCATACTCCAGAATTGGCCTAATATAGCATCTATAAAAAAGTAGACATATTTTGGGATCTGCGCCCCATTTATCTTTGCTGACAGACTCCAGTAAATTGGTGCCACGCTCGTATCTCCCCTTTATGTACCTAATGTGTGTAGTCGACAACAACTTTGAATCCAGGAAAACACCTAAATACATATATTTATTGACAACAGGCAAGTTATAATTTAAGACTTTGATTTCAACTGTAAATTGTAACCTATGCTTAGTAAAAAGCATTACTGATGTTCTATCTACACTGAGCTCAAAGCCATGCTCAAAAATCCAACCTTGAAGAGGATTCATTATGGAATTTAATATAACTAAACAGTTCTCGTATGTCATTTCTTCCACATATAGGCAGATATCGTCTGCCTACTGAATGCAGTGAATGGTGTCATCGTATATACCGTGTAAGCTAGCTGTGTACATGTTGAACAACAAAGGGCTTCATATTGATCCTTGAGGCAGACCATTTGATACTATTCGGCGTTCGTGCAAGTTATTTTCCTGATCTCTAACCAACATTTTACGTTGACTATATATTTCTATGATATCTGATGCAGATTTGCATAATAAACCAAATTGTTTTAATTTTTTTCCAGTAATTTAGGTCAACCTAATAATATGCGCCCTGTATATCAACAGACACACATGCCAGGTTATTGTTCTTTGAAAAGGTGTACTGAATATCTATCACTAAATGAGAAAGTGCCTGCAATGTGCCCCCACCCCGACAAAAGGCGTACTGGTGTTGTGGTAACAGGGATTTAAATTCGCAATGCCACTCCAAACGTGCCTTTATCATCCTCTCGAATATTTTGTTGATGCATGGCATCAACGATATTGGATGATAGGAGGATGACGCGTTAATCTCTTTACCATGCTTCAACAGAAGGCATATGGCAATCACTTTCATGTTTTCATTATAAGTGTCGTAAACCCACCAGTCGTTATATATTTGTAACCATATGGATTTATCTGAATCCGGCAGATTCTTCAGAATGGTGTGAGTAATTTTATCGATGCCGGGTGAGGTACTCTGTGAGTGATTCATAGCTAAATCCAACTCTTTCATGTAAAATGGTTAATCCATTAGGTCTTTGTTGTTGATTTGTTTTGTTTTTTCGACTTGAGGTTGAGAAACAAATGGTAGTGCTAATGTATCCAAAAGGTTGTTAGTTAGGGATTCTGATAAAGGCATTTGTTTAGCGCTAAAGTTTTTATTTGAAAGATTTCTCACAAAGTTCCAGATTTCAGTGAGTGGTGTAGATTTATTAAGTCCGCTGGCAAACTTCTGCCATGAGTCACGACGATTTTTTATTAAATAGTGGTTTAAATTAAGCCTATATATTTTTATATTTCAAATAGTTACTTATATTCCAGGTATGTCTATCTTCTTGCATCTTTGCGCTTTTTGAACATGGCTCGACATTCGTTATCTAACCAAAGAGGAGTATTATGTTTAAAGTTAGCCGACTTTTTCGCTGCCATCGAGAGGTTTGCAGCCTGTGTAATAGTTTCAACTAAAGGGCATCTTTGCGCTTTTTGAACATGGCTCGACATTCGTTATCTAACCAAAGAGGAGTATTATGTTTAAAGTTAGCCGACTTTTTCGCTGCCATCGAGAGGTTTGCAGCCTGTGTAATAGTTTCAACTAAAAAACTAAATCTATCTGAGGTATCAAGTTGGACAAGATTGATGACGTATTTTTTATGCAATCTGTGAATGTGGTCCAGTCCGCAGTTGACTCATTTCATTTAAGATATGGTAAAGTTTTTCGGATTTAATAATGCTTGTTAATTACTGTTAATACAAAAAATGCTCTGAGCCCATGCAGTCCAGGAGCGCATTCCAGGTTGCTATATTACCCAAAGAAGAGGAAATCAATGTAATGTCAACCGTTGATGGAAGTTCTGTGACGATAAATTTATTTTCTATAGTATATTTAGAAAGGATACATTCCTGTTCATTATAAGTATTTTTTGTAACACTTCTACATCTATCAGCTACAGTCTGTTGGTATAGCCTCTTCAAGTAAGTGTAATTCAAGATTATGTTTTCGAGTCTTGTTTCAGATATCACCCTGTAGTTGTTTATTTTATTTAAAGTTGAATTAATTATCCTTTAGGCAATTTGTCGTCAATTTTCTTGATACTACTGATATGTTTTGTTTTGTTTCATTTGATTCTGTAATACATTATTATGAAGTATTAGGTTAAGTTAGGGAAACATAACATTTAAAACCTACCTTGTTATGATGGGAACTGTGAGAAATGCAGCATTATGCTTAGTTTTGTATTTAATTGGAATGTTTGCAATTTTACTGAAACTGCAGTGTTGTGATTTGTTTGCGTTCAAATGACAGGATACATTAATTTCGTTTCAAAATTTAGGTCAAATGGCCAGCTGTCATGTCAAATCTCGACTTGTCAAGGCTGCCAGCCCGAGATTTAGATTCCCTCCACCTAGAAAAGTAGTACCTTATTCTTTTAATTTTAATTTCCAAGAATGGTTTAGTATGGAGAATTGTTTTGTTCTTATACAGGATATTAGCAGTTATTTCTTGTTATACGGGTGCACTACATGTTTAAATCCGCATTTATTTATCGGCTCTTATTTCTAGTGCACTATGATTGTCAGTTGGTATGGCGTAGGATTCTCGGGCATGAAAAGCAACCGCGCATAAAATTCTGTTTAAAAAAAAACCAGAAAATAATCGGGAAGAAGTCTTTTTTTTTGTCCTAATAGGTAAGAAATTAAAAAGCCACGTTGGCCTTCCTTTACATTTTGGATTTTCTTCTGGAAGCCACACTGAGTCGTTTAAGAGTTTTACTCTATCAAATTCTATTTGGATTTAGGATTTACGCGGTTTAGAATATATTACTATCCTTTGATTTGAGTTTGATTAGTTGATATAGTCTCAATATTGGTTGGTGGCAGTAGTATAGTCTGAAAATATTCAGGATAGTCACAGAAGAAAACCAAATAAGATGCCGAATTAACATCTTTCGCTAAGGTTTATTATTCATATTCATTCTTTCTTTTGACTATCCCATATTTTATTGGAATTTATAGGCAAGTTGGAAGTTGGAAATTGGGAAATAGAAATTGGAAACTGTAAATTAGAAATGGGAATTGACAAACAGAACCAGAAAAGACAACGAAAATAGGTATTGATAATAAATGGAAATAGGTCATAGCAGATAAGAAGTACGACACAGCAAATAAGAAGATACCCACCAGCCCTAGCCTAGGACGCATTTTTGATAATTGTGACTTTAAGTCCCTGGATCCGAATCTTAGTTAATGTTTGGCTTCCGTTGGCTGTCCGCCTTCTTCACAGGAAACCGAATTAGTATAAATTTTTCCTTTGCTGATATTTTGTTGTTCAAGAAGTCAGTCTCTACAGTTCTCTACTACATTCTCTACAACCAGCAATATTTCTTTTAACGGAAAGAACTTTTAATAATCATTGAGTGTGACTTATAAGAATTTTACAGGTGTTGGATTAAACCTATTGAGTTTAAAATTATTGCTACCTCTTAAAACAATTTGAGCATTGTAATGTGACTGCGCGCATTCATAATTTCATGATATTTATTTGTAAACCTAAGGTAGCAACATATTGTGAGAATTTATAATATTGTCACTTCACTTTATGTCTCCTCTAACTATCTAATAGCTAATTAAATTTATATTTTATTAATGCTGAGTGTATTACTAATTTGCAACTTATTGTGTCAAATTTCGACGACTTCTATTCATGTTTGGTAATTTGCATGAGCACACTTGAGTCAGAGGTCTTGAAATTGCCTGGCGCCTTTAAAAATTAAAAACCTGGTCCCACTCCCTCACCACTGAGTAGCCGCGGATTTAACTCCTTTAAGAGTGTTACTACCATCAGATAAATTTTACATGATAACCATCTAAGAGCAAATTATATGGCCTTAAAATCTTAGTGGGGGACCCATCATTTAAGACAACAAAATCGAAGTTATTTATAGCATCCGCAAGTCGAATTCTCTGAACACTATCTCCCTGAGATCCCCACAGACTGTGATGGGCATTGAAGTCCCCACCAATAATGACATTTTTGTTTAAGAATTGATTAAAAATGTTGTTCCAATCATTAATATTTACATTAACATCAGGAGGCTTGTAAAGTGATATTAGATAAAAGTCTAAATCTAAGAGATGGATAACACATATTTCTATAAGTAGGTTAAAATTTTTGACATCAATTTCTTGAAATCCTAAATTATTTCTAAGCATTATTCCGACACCACCACCTTTACTTTTATGTTGTCTGTTCATACGTATAAAGTTATATCCGGAAAACTTTATATTATGTTATTGATTCGGATGAGTTTCGGTAGCCAAAACGATATCAACAGGATAATTACTTAAAAATTCTGACAGATTGTGTTTATTTTTTAGAATGGATCTGGCGTTCCATTGCAAAATGTTAAAATTACTTTTCATTGCGGGATTCTCTCGTACAATGAACTTGATTCTGAAGTTGAGAGAATATCAGATGTTCCATATGCGATGCATTTTCTGCATCTGTACGAGTATTTTTATAAGCAGTAATCTCTCCCAATATAGTTGGGATGATTTCTGACACCTGTTCTAGTGACTTATCTCTGAAGGCCCTATATTCATTTCTGTAGGGGTTGGGAGTTACTGGAGAAGGTTGAACGTGTTTTTCCAAGGGCTTTTCTACTTCCTTTGTGATAATAGGGGGACTAACAGCTTTACGTTTTTTTAGAGGGCCGATGAAATTTGTCTATATGGTGCGAGTTCGTTTATCTGCAACGCTCGCGTGGTCTTAGGATGTGGTAAGGGTATTATAGGGAAGTCTGATTCGTAATTTTGCGTGAAAATGTCAAATCTATTTTGGGTCGTTACATTTGCGTAAGAGTGAGGATTAGTAACAAAGGATTCCGCTTCTTTGCATGTTATATTTTTTTAGCCATTATTTTTTTTAGATTTTTTTTTTCTAATTGGGCATTCTCTATCTGTAGAGATGTGATTAATGGATTGTCAATGTACACATTTTTTAAAATAAATGTCGCATTCCCCTGCATGCCTATCTCCACAATTTCTACATCTTTGCGTTCCCCTGCACTGCTGTTTCACGTGCCCAAATCACTTATAACACTGTATTAGTGGAAATATATAACGTTCCACTAATAATCTCACGCCATTAAGAAAAACAAAATTCGGCAGCTCAGATCCAGAAAATGATAAATGCTTTGAGTGTCTATTGTCTGTACACGTTTTGTTTTAATGCTAAAATTTCCTCGTTACGTGCGTTTAATATTAAGTTAGAGACAAGTCATTGTTCAATGTGCCTGCACCGGTTGCTAAACGCTAAAGCGTCCTCGTTATGTTTTTGTTTCAATGTGAGTAATTAGTCCAGTAAGCTAGTGTCATGGCGTTGATCTGTAAAGTTCTCAACAATAGCACGTCTTAAGTCTACCCATGTGTTTATTATTTTCGTGTTAATAATTAACCTGGCCTGTCTAGTTAGTTTCGCTTGAATGTAATTTAATAGAATATGGTTAAGATATAAATTTGGATTATCTGCATCATACCATTGATTCATTACTAGATCAGAAGCTTTTAATATATATATATATATATAGATATATATATATATAATATATATAATTATTTTATATATATATATATATATTATATAATATATATATATATATATATATATATATATATATATATATATATATATATATATATATATATATATATATATTATATATATATATATATCGCTATCAGACATATAATATCAATATATAAGGAGCACAGTATATATATATATATATATATATATATATATATATATATATATATATATATATATATATATATATATATATATATATATATATATATATATATATATAAATAAAGCATGCAAACAACTTACAAAATCGATGCTAATGCTGCTCTCTTCGTGGTTTTCTTCATTGATTAGTTCTTTGGCTGTTAAGCGTTTAAACGCAAAGAATCAATATACTTCTGGTTTTTCAGCACTATTCTACCGACTGCGCCAGTTAGCTTTATTGTTAAGACACTTGAATTTTTAAAAGATTTTATTGACTTATAAATACGCAAAATACCTATTAATGTAAAATTACAAAGATAAAATAAAATGAGACTCGAGTAATAGCATTGTAGGAATGCCTGTCCGTGGTCTGGATACTTCCTTATATAGTCGCTGGTGGGGCGTGGAATAAAAGGAGGTTTCCACACGAGTTTACTGTTTTGAAGGTGATCTTGGCAGGTGGCTGTTTGCTGAGTTGGTCCTAGTTATTTACCCATCCACGAATAGTCTATTGTTACTATTATTTCTGTTACTTAACCCATTAGTCAGCGGCCTTGTGTGTTGAATCGGGATATGTTCTTCTTTATATACAATGTATGAGTTGGCGATTGTTATCTCGCCATATTAAACCAGTGTACATCGTGGTTTTTTTAAGATCTCGCTTTTCATAGGTACCTTTTTATAATATTGAACCGATCATTACAGCGCTGTTTCATCTACATTGAGCTTAACCAGGAAACTAACTGACTGAACGAAGGGAAGCAGTGAAAAATGGATTACTTCAATAAAATTACTAAAGCAGTGGTACAAATTACATTCAAAAGCGAAGCGACATTATGCTTAATCAGTATAATGCCATTTCATATTTTGTTTGAAATAGAAAAGTACTGAAGAAAATAAACTACACTAATAATAAAAATTACAGTCTTGGTTCATTGTGAATGTAGATACTATGTGAAACTTGGTTTACAAAAGGATAATGATGCGTGACAAAGACAACTAAAAACATTTAAACTGTTCTAAAATGTATGAAAAGGAAACCGGACCCACGAGTTGCCAGAAATATTAGTTTTACTAGACAATAGGTCTTTGTCATAATATATTATAGTAACTAATTATTTGCCAATTAGCTTACTGACTAAAGGCTTTTATTTAGCGTTCACAAGATCGGACTGGTTTAATATCGTCAGGCAAAAAATTGAGAACATGTAGATGCTATGATAGAACAGAATAATTTAAAAGATTTGATTCCTATAGCTACTTAAATATTTGAATAAAACTTATAGTCCTTTTCATGGATTATCTATATATATATATACTATCCACATATAAGTATATCACATATTAACATGATTTTAAATGGTTTGACGTATTATGTGCTACATTTTATAACTTTAATTTAGAGAACAAAATTTACAACAAAAAAAAACGAAGAAAATCTACTCATTTAAAACAAGGTGGTTACTGTTGTAAATGTACTTTTTTTAATCTTCAAAGCTTCAAAGAAATTAAGTTTGCGCTTGTCGCCAAATAACGTAGTGCTTCTATGCGATTGTACTGTGAGTATGTTATCAGTCTACTACTGCTACTACTGTCCATCATTTCATTTCCATAAAGGAGTTGGCACACCACAAAGCCTATGCTATTTTCTATCAATATTTCTCCATGCACACCTGTTCTGACATGCTATTTTTGCTTCTTTCACATTCATCCATTTCCTTCTACACGCTCTTCTATTACGAAAACTTCTTACATCGTTTAATATACCGCGCACAACATTCGAACATGCTTTTATGGGTCTTCCATGACCTCGCTTACCATCTTTCTTGTTCTATCATTATCGCTTAGTTCTATGTGCCCACACCATCCAAGCACACTCCTCTCATACACACTTTCAATATACTTTTCCACATTACATTCGTTCAGAACGCATTCATTTATAACTTTATCCCTTCGTCATTCGTCTGACGCAGTCAAATACAATAGCATTCAATTTTCTTACTTGCTTTACAGAACAAACTCAATTTTTACCCCTATACAGTGTGTCCGAAACTGGATGGGAATGTATTGTTATCTCCGTTATTATTAGAGGTAGGGAGACGGTTAAATTAGCAATGTTTTGTAGAATTTCATGCTTGTTCCAAATAATGACTTGTATTTTGCCCTGCCTCTTTTCGTTTTCGAATTATTTTGAAAAAAACCAGAATTTGTCGATTTCTTTTTTCTTTAATATCTAAGTAGGCGTTGATCTGACATGTCTAAGACTTACACATTCTAGGGCACTCTTTACGGAATAATATTTTTGTACTATTCTCAACTTTGGATTGTCATTTGTTTTTGAGCTACAGGTATCAACGTTTGTTTTTATTATGGCAGCCATATTGAATTTTTTGCTCATAAGATATCCTGTAAAAAGAGCCTTCCAATGATGTACAACATACTTGAGAAGTCTTGTAATTGCACTGACAATTTTGAGAAAACCCGTTTTGAGGATAGTAGGCTATGAAATCCAATACCAGAAAACAAATGACAAAAAAGTGTTCAAAAAGTAGTAGGCCATGGAGTCTAACAATAGACTTCTACTTTTAACATAATTTCCCGTAATGATTCATGATAAGAAAATAGGAACTTTGAGCACACCAATGAATCGGCCCATTATTACAAATGATATTTTACATTACAACATTATCTTAAAAAATTGTTATAACTTAATTAAATAGGTAAACCTAGTAAATAACTAAATTGACTAACAGAACTTAATAAAAAGCAGATTAAGGATTTACGAAGAAGCCTTTGAAAATTGTTTGATTTTTAAACGTAAGTCAACTGAAAACAACAGAAGAAAGGTTGCTATGGATATAACACTATCGCGACAATTAAGAATACTGTCATTCTTAATTATCTGAACAATTTGAAGTGTATTTAACACGTCGCTTAAAATTTTGTACTAAATACAACTGTTTATTTTAAATATGATTCATCAATATGTTCAGTAATGAAGAATATTTTGACATGTTGGAATGTTATATTCGTTCTAACCGAAATACTGAGGCAGCTGCAAATTCATATCAAAACAACCACCCAGAAAGACGACAACCAAACACCAAAATATTTCGCAGGATAGTGACCAATCTATTGAACGACGATAGCTTCCACGCAAAGAAACTACCAATGCCTAGAAGTGAAGAAAGAAATAATGTCGTCTTACAGGTTTCAAACGAAAACCCTCCGCAATATGTTCGGCTTTATGGTGAAGAAATTTACGTTCCAAAAAGTACGGTACACCGTGTATTAAAACAAAGTTATTACCATCTATACAAACATACAATCGTACAAGGCTTAAATGTTGACGATTACCCTAAGCGACTTCAATTCTGCAGATGGCATCAAGGACAATGTCAGCAATATGAAATTTTTCATTTGAAAATAATATGGACTGGTGAATCCAGATTTACAAATTGTGGTCTGTATAATCGCCATAATAGGCATTATTGGGCAAATGAAAATCCCCATCTAAAGGAAGAAAGACAATTGCAAGACAGATTTGGTATTAATGTTTGGTGCGGCTTAATAGATAAAAAAAACTGTTCTTTTTATTTGTAGATTAGATAGTTAATTTTAAAAAATTTCAGGTAACTTCATTGTTGGTCCGTTCTTTTTTGAAAATAATTTAACTGGGGAAAGGTATCTCAATCTACTGAGAAATGATACCTTACCAACAATTAGAAGAGTTCATGATAATTCAGACGAGATTTGGTACCAACAAGACGGTTGTCCAGCTCACAATTAGGTCCACCTAATATATATATATATATATATATATATATATATATATATATATATATATATATATATATATATATATATATATATATATATATATATATATATACTTTCGTAAGCATCTAACTAACGCGACTGCCTGACATTTTTTATTAACTTGATTGATTATCAAAGAATTTTTGTACCAAAATTTCAATAATCCTGTCATTTGTTATAATGGGCCGGTTCATTGGTGTGCTCGAAGTTCTGAAATAACACCCATGGATTTTAATTTTTGGGGTACTCTGAAGAATGATATGTATAACTTCGATCCACCACAAAATATCAACGAATTACGAAACAATCACGGAAGCTATCAATCATATTAACCAAAACACCCTCACCAGAGTTTGCAGGCATGTTTTAAAAATGGATATAAAGTGCATTGAACAAAACGGTGGCCATATTTAACAATTTTCTGTTTAGTGTACTTTTAAGTTTCTATTTTATTATTTGTTGAGTTCCGTTTCTAATTGTGTTGTTTTGTGGAGTTTCAGTTTCTATTTTTTTATTGCCGGGTTTCGTTATAAAACTGTTTTACATAATATTACCTAGCATTATTACCTAATTAAGTATTATAAATTAAATCACAATATATTTGTATCGTGAATCATTACGGAAAATTATGTTAAACATAGGAGCCTATTGTTAGACTCCATGGCCTACTGCTTTTTGAACATTTTTTTTGTCATTTGTTTTCTGGTATTGGATTTCATAGCCTACTATCCTCAAAACGGTTTTCTCAAAATTGTCAGCGCAATTACAAAATTTCTCAAGCATGTTGTACATCATTGGAAAGCTCTTTTCATAGGCTATGACATGAGCAAAAAATCCAATATGGCTGCCATAATAAAAATAAACGTTGATACCTGTAGCTCAAAAACAAATGACAATCCAAAGTTGAGAAAAGCACAAAAAGATTACTCTGTAAAAAGTGTTCTGATAATGTGCAAGTCTTAGACATGTCAGCTCAATGCCTACTTAGATATTGAAGAAAAAATAAATCGACAAATTTTGGTTTCTTCAAAATAACTCGAAAGGCAAGTGCAAAATACAGGTCATACTTGAAACGAGCATAAAATTATATAAAACATTGCTAATTTAACCGTCTCCCTATCTCTAATAATAACGGAGCTAGCAATACATTCCCATCCAGTTTGGGACACACTGTATAGCATAGTTTGTACAAGTACGCAGTATATGCAGCGACATTCACTCCTACCTACAGTGGCCATAGTGCCCAACCTGTCTACCTGCATTATTTTGTATCTCATCATTTGTTCTTTCATCGTTTGAAAACAGTCTTCCTAGGTATCTAAATTCCTTTGCCTCCTTCACCAAACTGCCATTTATCAAGAGAATGCAATTACTTGTTCCACCCACTTTATGCCACAACTTTAGTCTTCTCTGTGTTCACACGTATATTAATTTTAATTGTTACTGTCATCAGTATCTCTTACACCCGCTGAATTTCCTTTTCGGATATACTAAATAGTACATCAACACTTTTATTTTAGAAGCGATCATTTTTAAGCAATATGTCATCAGGCAGACTTCTCTTACACATTTTTCCATGAATATGTGGAATAAACATAGAGGCATCACACATCTCTGTTTGACACCATGTTTAATTCTAAGACAGTCACTGAGCTTTCCCTTAGTTCTCACTCATGATCTACAGCCATCATATATCGATTCAATAACTCAGTATAGCCAATCATCCACACCATATTCTTCCAAAATATTCTACGGTTTCTGCCTATCTATAGTAAGTATTATACGCTGTCTCCAAGTTTACAAAGATGCAATATACTTTATTTCCAACATTCAAGCATTTCTCAACCATCTGCTGAAGTTTAAATAGTTGGCCAGTACAGCCTCTTCATGTCATGATCAAGCACTGATATCCCAAATATTTCTCTGAGCCGCACTCATTTATTCAATAATATCCTAAATAGCTTACCCATAACACTTAACAAACTTATCGCTCGGTAAATTTTTGCATCCATTCTTGCTTCCATTAGCTTTATATAAGGCCACCATGAGAGCGTCCTTCCACGCCGTTGGTACTTGACTTATTTTTATGCATATGTTAAACAGCTCACATAGCGACAACAAAATTTGAGGATACATGCTTTTTAGTGCATTTTCATTAGGAAATTCATTAATAGAGAGACATTCGGAAAATTTCTTCAAATGAGCACGAATTAGGGCCTCTGGAATCCATTTCCATGGTCAGTTAAAATGTTTATATATATATATATATATATATATATATATATATATATATATATATATATATATATATATATATATATATATATATATATATATATATATATATATATATATATGTGTGTGTGTGTGTGTGTGTGTATGTATGTATGTATGTATGTATCCAACCGATAACTCAAAAAATACTTCACTGATTTGGACCAAATTTGGAAATTACCCTTATTTTGCTAATGTCTTCGATGAGTTCGTTCACCAAATCTTAACTACCAATTTTTCTTAATAAAAAATTAAAAAATATTTTTTAAAACGCAATATCTCTTAAATTTTCTAAGTGATTGAGACGAAAATTTACAACTTAAAAAAACATAGTCAGACGTGGTTGTGTACCAATTTTAAAGTCGTTTGATCAAAGGAAAATAAAGTTATTCAAAATTAATAATAAAATAATCCTCGACATCACTTCATATTCCGTAATCCAATATCTACAATGTTGGACAAAAGACAGATGACGTTATCTCCACTGCTATGCTATTTAAATAAATCGTAGATAAAAATCTAAACAATAGAAGTTATTGCAAAACCTCAGACATTGTGATATACGACAGAGACGCCATCTCGGTGAAGGATGTTGTCACGACGACTCTAGTTTACAAAAAAAAATAAAGATGGAGCTAGTTTGCGCCCAAAGGCGCTAAATATTAGCATGCGAATTTATACTAATAAATAAAAAATTTAATGACAGTGATTCAATTTGTTCAAAAGCAATCTAAAATGACGTTTCGTTATGTATAAATATTAAGCTTTACATTCTTCACGTTCACGGTATTTAAAATTAAAAGCCGTCTCTCTCTCTCTCTCTCTCTCTCTCTCTCTCTCTCTCATAGTTTAATCTTACCACACGTAGCTATTTGTCACAGAGAAGCGTGTACGCTCGCCCTCTGCGCATCGCATAACCTGGAAATCGACTCCGCTGGTGGTAATTGCTAAAACGAACGTTGTAAATATTCGGATGATACGGGTTCATATAAAATAATGTTCGGAATGATCATCCGATTACGTTTTCACATTAAGAAGGGTATATTATATTTAGCGTGGTATGGGATGGAATCCTAGATGCCGTGTAGTAATAAGTAATAGTAATAAGGTACACGTGGTAAATATAATTTTGTTTTATTATTATTGTCCAGGGGATACCAAGGTATTTTTACAAATATATAGGATAACTTCGTGTTAAGTTTTCTGTAATTAATAAAATATAATGGTGACCAATAACTAAACCAAAAAGATTCTGTGGTGTTCATTATTTCACTTTTATTAATAAAAATTTTCTACCTGCATCAGCAGAAAACATTTGTTTTAAATTCAACTTCTCCTTTCAACAAACCCCTGTGTAATCTAATTGACACAATTAAAAATAGATAAGCAGGATATAACATAAGAAAAAGTTCGATTACCGTTATACAATATTGCGGCGGGTACGGGGTACGTAGAGGTTAAGCAAGTTTCGATTAATATTTGTTATTACGAATTAGGAATACGAATACGAACACTAGCTAATACCTTATTAGGCTCTTTTGATATAAGCAGTTTAAGTGCGTTATAGTAGCGAATTTTCATAAAAATATTTCAAATGGTGATAACCCAATTTCCCATTACGTAAACTGGAATCTTCAGTTATGATACATAGTAAAACCTATACAAAAGCAGCGTGGATACTAAATTTAAAAAATAACACAATGAGCTTCTCAGATAATTACAAATTTGTTTTAAAAAACGTTTTTTTTTTTTGTTATTTTGTTTGTAGAAACTGGTTCGATTGAGTTGATTAAAACCGATCATTCAAACGATTAATATGGAAAAATACTTACCTGCCACCTATAATTTCGTAGATGCATTCCGTTTGTAAATCAAAATTAAATTTTCAGTCAATTTGCAGATTAGCACATGGGAGGTGTTTAGAAAAATCTTTTCAGAAATATGCTTAGAACCCCTTCTGGATGCCCAAACCACAAGAATAATTTCTTGCAAACAGCCCACAAGGAAATTTACGGGACCAAGAGTGAATAGGAGTGCTGGGCGAAGAAGAATATAAAAAGGAAATGTGAGCGAAAAATGTGAAAGAAACAGCTTAGTTGGACCTCTTTAAGCTGCCTTTATGCCACTTTGCAGCTATACTTCCTTAAAATCCTGTTTACCGCACGCAGAACCTCTGTATTCGCCGCAGGTCCCGTAACTTTCTTAGGGGTTGCTCCAAAGGAATTTTTCTTGTTTACGTTGGTCTCGTTAATGCATTGAGGGTGATTGTAGGCATGCAGAAGGGGAAGAAGAACCCCCGCGACAAAGCAGCGAACCAAGATTTTCAATTTATGTTTAAAATGTTATCTCACTTCATTTCTTTAAATATTTTTCTAAAAATGCTTTTGAGATTGCCTTGTTTTTCAGTCTTACATCGTAAGCTGCAATATTTTATCGTTGCCAAAAAGTATGGATACAGCAACCGTAAATAAGTGTTGGAAAGGGTCTGTGTGCAGCAACTATGTTATGGTAGAAAATTATCGTAAAAATATTTCAAATCCTATAGCTCAATAAATTTCCCATTAAGCTAGAATCTTCAATCTTAAGCAATACTAAGACCTATGTAAACGCACCGAGGGTACTAAACTAAAAATAAATAACATAATGAGCTTCGCGGATAACTAAAAATTTGTTTTAAAAAACCTTTTTTTGTTGTCTATTGTTTGCAAAAACTGGATGGGTTGACTAAAACAAACCATCCAAGCAATTAATAAGGAAAAATACCTACCATATTTATAATTTGACAGGTACATTCCCATTGTAAATTTTTTTTTCTGAAAAACTTTTGTAACTTTAATGAAATTTGTAACACAATTTTTTTAAAGGCACTTGCAGTACCTACATATTATATCTAATACCAAAGTTTAATTTTCTAGCTCTATATAAAATGAGAGCCTTTAACGTTAAAGTAAGCGTATTTTATTATCGTTTACCTTTTTAGTGAATTTTCATTAAGAAGTATCGATGGTGAGACTTGCGAACAATTTCTTCAAATGAGCACGAATTAGGGCATCTGGAACCCATTTCCATGGTCAGTTAAAATGTTATATATATATATATATATATATATATATATATATATATATATATATATATATATATATATATATATATATATATAAGAATGACAAAAAATCAATAGAAACAAGATTCAAGGAACATATAACAGCATTAGATATCAAACGTAGTTACACACATTCACAACAGAAAACACCAAAAACCAGATATTAACCAATTACAACTAATGAAACATATTAAAGACCACAAAAATGGAAATTTAGGAACAATACTACATTCAACTAACAAACAGTAAGAAACAACTAATGCCAGAACAAATCCAAGTACAAACATTTAAACAAAACTTAATAAAAGCAATAGAAATAGACAAATTATCAAACCACAGTGATCAAGGCAGGAGACCGATACACACGACACAGTCCTAGAACACAACCAATCAGAGAACAGTCAACCGACCAATAGAAGCTCAACGCGCAGGCGTCACGTACAATCTCAGACATAGAACACACATGAGCGATCATAGTCAGTAGTGTGCTGAAGATGAAGCGAGGCGGTTCGAAACTGCAGTCCACGTAACCAAATAACAAATCACTGAAAGTACACCAAACAAATCAAGTGTATATTTAAGTGATTACAGTGTAGTTTAACATTACTATATATATATATATATATATATATATATATATATATATATATATATATATATATATATATATATATATATATATATATATATATATATATTTGTGTGTGTGTGTGTGTGTATCCAACCGATAACTCAAAAAATACTTTACTGATTTGGACCAAGTTTTGGAATTACCCTTATTTTGCTAATGGCTTGGATGAGTTCGTTCATCAAATCTTAGCGGCCAATGTTCTTAGTAAAAAATTAAAAAATATTCGTAAAACGCAATATCTCTCAAATTGTCTAAGTGATTGAAACGAATATTTACTACTTAAAAGAACATAGACATACGTGGTTGTGTACCAATCTTCAAGTCGTTTGATCAAAGGAAAATAAAGGTATCCGAAATTAATAATAAAATAATCCTCGACATCACTTCAGATTCTGTAATGCAATATCTACAATGTTGGACAAAGACAGATGACGTTATATGTATTGCCATGCTATTTAAATAAATCGTAGATAAAAATATAAACAATGGAGGTTGTCGCAGGTTATCAGCCTGGACAACGTTGTGAGAGATACGACAGGGGCGCCATCTCGGTGCAGGACCAGGTAGTATATTAATGATAGTTTACACAAAATTTTATAGATAGAGCTGTACAATCATCTAAGAATTGCGTAATGTCAGCCTTGGGCCATTTATTTCCTAATACCAGGATAAAGTTTCAAACGCCGTTAATTTTAGCATGCAAATGTATCTATAAATAAAAAAATTCGGGACGCAGCAAGTGCGTTATAGTAGTGAATTTGCATAAGAATTATACACTATTAGTAAGATATATTATTAAAACTAATTCTTTAAATTTAAATGGACCTTGGAAATCGGTTTTAGAGTCCCAGTTAGCGATTATTTGAAAAAATTTATATTTTATATGGAGCTGGAAAATTAAACTTTGGTATTAGATAAAATATGTAAGTACTGCAAGTGCCTTTAAAAAAATGTGTTACAAATTTTATTAAAGTTACAAAAGTTTTTCAGAAAAAAATAATTATTTACAAAGGGAATGTACCTGTCAAATTATAAATATAGCAGGTATTTTTCCTTATTAATTGCTTGGATGGTTTTGTTTTAGTCAACCCATTCAGTTTTTGCAAACAATAGACAACAAAAGTCTGGACGCAGCAAGTGCGTTATGGTAATGAATTTTCATAAAAATGTTTTTAATAGCACATATGTGTTTTTTTTTTTAAGAAAGCAGGCATCGAGTTTGGTTACCAGTATAACCAATATAGTAGAAACAAGGTGCCATGTTTCACCAAAATAACTTTGAAAATATAAAAAAATTTATGAAAGTAAACTTAAAGTGTGCCTGAAAAAACTGGTCTCTTGGTCTAGGTTGATAGCAAATTGAGCTATTCAAATTTGAAGCATTTAAAGAAGATTATCTACAGTAACACACTTGCTGCGTCCCGAATTTCTTTTCTTACAAACATGCATTATATTTCGATGAAAAATGCAAAAATGCAATAACATAAGGCGTGTTCGATTTAAAAAAAAGAGAATTTGTAACACCAACGACTTATGGGCCACCCTGTGATTGTAGAAATATTTTTTAAGATGTAACTCAAGACACCCTATAATTGATGTATAATTTTTTCGTATCTTGTATAATAACGGATATGTTGAGCTTTATTGATTTTTTACGAAAATTCGATAAAAATTATATACCATTAAACGATAACCTCTATATATATGACTACTGCCAAAACACCAGAGAAAGGGTCTATTGGTAATGAACTTTCTGGAAACATTTTAGTAAAATTAAGGACAACGACGGTTGAAGCTAAGACTTCAGGCTTTGTAAAACATTCTTCTTGAGACATTTTTTTTCATAGCTTGTATTAGTTTCAGGTTCTTTGCCTAAATGTTGTCAATTTTGACGTTTTAAATCGCGATTTTGACGTTTTGAGGAAAACCTCAATTTATTTTTCTTTAAATGGACATAACTTTTTTGTCTTTCAACTTACAGAGCTAACTTTTGGTAGATAATTTACCTATATCACTATAAACCTGCGAACCAAATTTGGCTGCCCTTGCTTTGTTATTTCCGGAGAAATAAATTGTTTTCGAAAGAAAACACAAAATTTTCCGGGAAAACCTGGGCCAATTTTCCCGGCTAACGTACTTAAGGTATTCACCGAATTTAAACAAAATCGGCCCATTATTTTTTTGACTTACCGATATGACACACACACACACACACGCACGCACGCGCACGCACACACACATACACGCACGACCGCGCACGCACACGCACACGCACAGATATATATATATATATATATATATATATATATATATATATATATATATATATATATATATATATATATATATATATATATATATATATCATGGCGCTTCGCAAAAAACCGCCTGGCAGACGCCATATTCTTAAACAGAGCAGGAATTAGAAACACCGACTCATGTCCATTCTGTACGAATGTCCAAGGAGCTTCATGGCATTTGTTGATGATATGCCCAGAAAGTTTAGAATTATGGCAGTTTGTAAAAGTAATTTTGAAAAAAATTCTCCTACGCAATACAATAAGAAATGAAGAAATAGTCTGTGGTTTTGTGGAATCTACTGAAAAACAACAACTCGCAAACTTTATGGTAAACCTAGCCAAATCAACAATATACAACAACCTGATCAATTTCTTCAAGAACCAGATAAAACATGCATTTAAAGAAACCTACATAAAGAAGCTAAAGGCCCACATTTTTAACGAATATGCATGGTTTATGGGGAAAACCCGAGTTATGGTTGCACCACCCGGTATACTACACACACCAAGGCTACTGTCAGCACATATGGGTACGTTGCGCTACACCGGCTTTTCCGTCGACTCAGCGTCCGGTTGAAGTGCAGCGACATTACCGAGGGGAAATTGATCAGCAATTAATAGTCTATAAATATATGTCGAACATTAATATTCAACAGTTAGTCTTTGCCATCCAGCCTTAATGGTATTAGATTACTCATATGTATTTTATTGTAATTTTTATATTATTTAAATTTTAATATATATATCGTTGTACTGTAACTTCAAGTAAATAAATTTAACTTTATGAAGTTCAATTGAAGTACAACTCTAAGTGGCGCAGTCGTTAGTATGAGTTTAGTGCCCTTTTGACAAAAATCGCAAAAGTCCGCACTTCGATTTTTATCGTTAAAAACTCAGAACCAGCTTCAAAGTCAACGAAGAACAGCATCGTCCAAGTTGACAAAAATAATTTAAGTAACTTTCAATTAAAAAACAGTGAGTGCGCGAGCGATCATAAGAGAAAATAAGGTTTGATACGGAACTTCTGCCTACGAAGTTGTCTGCCTTATTCGCTGTATCTTATGATGCTGAAGCAAAGAAGAACAGAAATCGTCTTCATCTTCACATTGGCGTCTATCTTCCTTATCCAAACCCAAGGACGAAGAATAACATTAGACAAGATCAATGACAACCCCGGACTATTATCAATTAACATGGGCAAAATGCAAAATTCCATTGACAAATGGACCATTATTCGAGTAATCCCTTTAACACCACTTCTCAATGGGTTTCGTTCCATAGATAAACAGTCCCAAGATATCCATGACATTATTCACAATTCCACACATTCTAATCTTTATCAAAACGAGATACAAAATTACCAAAATATCCTTTCCCATCAAATTGTGGAGACACAAAAAATATTTAACCAAATTATACCCTCTAATAATAATCGTAATAAAAGAGGACTAGTTAATGCTGTAGGTACAATCATAAAGACCTTAACAGGCAACATGGACGCAGACGATGCAGAACGTTATGATACGGCAATTTCTCAATTAACATCAAATCAAGACAAAATTAAAACAATAGTTGATAATCAAATCATGTTAACAGAACAGGCCATAGAAAAATTTGATAAAACCATATCCTCGGTCATTTTAAACCAAAACAAAATTGAGGAACGTTTGCAGTTGATCACTTTAGGTTTCGAACAGGAAAAAATTAATAACGAACACATAATGCGTCTGCAGATGGTGTATATACAATTGATTACAGAAATCATTAATATTAAAAGCATTTTAAGCACATTAGTTAACGCAATAACTTTTGCAAGATTAGAAACAATGCATCCATCCATATTAGAACCTGAAGACTTACTAATAGAACTTAAAAGAATTGAGAGTTTTGTAACCAATCTCCCCTATAAGCTTGATGCAAATAATGTAGCTTTATACGAGGAGGTGTCAATAATTAAGTGTTACTACAAAAATTATACTTTAGTGTTTGCTATTGAAATTCCATTAGTAGAATCTAAACATTATAACTATTACCACCTTTATGCATTTCCTGTGAAACAAGGTCCTAGTCAAAATTATACCGTCATCATCCCTCAATCCAAATACCTAGCCCTTAACGATGAAAGCTATAACTTACAAAACACACTATGCCAAGAAGTCAGCCCTGGAGACTACTTATGCAGAGGTCAAACGATGAATCAGATCAGTAATAGCAGCCCTTGTGAAGTCCAATTGGTCAAGTTCACCACCAGATACGAAACTTGCGAACACCACCCAGTCAACATACAGCAGATGAAGAGCCAGAAGATAAGTGCAAACAAATGGATAATGGTATTCCCCCGTGAAAGTACAGCACACCAACGATGCCGTAGCCGACAAGAAACCGCAAATCTAGAAGGAAGCTACTTGGTTCAAATCCCCGAAGGATGTCAAATGACAGTAAATAAGCAAATGTTCTCCCCATCTCACAATGAGATAGTATCTACCTACCACATCCAACTACCCAAGTTGAAGCTTACCAACTTTCAGCTACAAGAGGTAGTAAATACAGCCCCAATCAAATTAGAATCAATAGATCTGGATGAATTACAAAAAACAAAGCATCAACTACAACACCAACGGTCATTATTGAATGCAGTTCAACATCCGAAAGTAAGCCTGTCTACTAGCATCTGGACCATCCTGTTGTACGTGATTGTTGCCCTGATAGCAGTCTGTGCTTTATGGAGACTAAGAAAACCAACCAAAGAACCAAGATCCAACACCAACCAACAACAACAAAGATGCCCCATGGAAGAAATCCCCCTGGAGAATATCACTTTGAAAATTTAGCTTCCCTAAATTTTCTATCTGGCCCCGGAGGAGTTATGGTTGCACCACCCGGTATACTACACACACCAAGGCTACTGTCAGCACATATGGGTACGTTGCGCTACACCGGCTTTTCCGTCGACTCAGCGTCCGGTTGAAGTGCAGCGACATTACCGAGGGGAAATTGATCAGCAATTAATAGTCTATAAATATATGTCGAACATTAATATTCAACAGTTAGTCTTTGCCATCCAGCCTTAATGGTATTAGATTACTCATATGTATTTTATTGTAATTTTTATATTATTTAAATTTTAATATATATATCGTTGTACTGTAACTTCAAGTAAATAAATTTAACTTTATGAAGTTCAATTGAAGTACAACTCAAAGTCCCGTCTAGTTTCGTTTCAAAACAGATGGTGTATTGGTGAAATAATTTGCAAACTCCACAACCAAGGACTTAATTTTTTAGAAACCTTGAGTTTGTAATTTTTCAAAGAACTTTGTGAAGACTCTAGTTAATGATACTTACATGTGGTGTATATATGTGTGTCTATATGTAGTCATTATGTGCGTTTGTATCTTGCACCAGGCCTATAGTTAAGAAAAAATTTCAAAATTGCATTTTATGGACCATGACATTGTATGTGATATGTGTGTATATATATGTGTATATTTAGTGATATGGATTTTGATGTAGAACTTATGGATTTAATAAATAATAATACTAATAATAATAATAATAATAATAATAATAATAATAATAATAATAATAATAATAATAATAATAATAATAATAATAATAATAATAATAATAATAATAATAATAATAATAATAATAATAATAATAACACACACACGCACACGCGCGCGCGCACACACACGCACGCACGCACGCACGCACGCACGCACGCACGCACGCACGCACGCACGCACGCACGCACGCACGCACGCGCGAGAGAGAGAGAGAGATGAAAATTGTGGTAGAAAATTTTCGTACAAATATTTCAAATCCGATAGCTCAATAAATTTCCCCTTAAGCCAGAATATTCAATCTTGAACCATAGTAACACCTATGTAAACGCACGTGGGTACTCAATTAAAGAAAAATAACATAATGACCTTCACAAATAACTACAACTTTGTTCTAAAAAACCTTTTTTGTTTATTGTTTGCAAAAACTGGATGGGTTGACTAAAACAAAACCATCCAAGCAATTAACATGGAAAAATACATGTCATATTTATAATTTCACATGTACATTCCCTTTGTAAATAATTATTTTTTTTCTGAAAAACTTGTGTAACTTTCATGAAATTTGCAACACTATTTTTTAAAGACACTTGCAGTACTTACATATTATATCTAAGACCAATTTTTAATTTTTTAACTCCATATAAAATATAAATTGTTTCAAATAATCGCTAACTGGGACTCTAACACCGATATCCAAGGTCCATTTAAATTTAAAGAATTAGTTTTAATAATATATCTTACAAGTCTTATGAAAATTCACTACTATGACGCACCTGCTGCGTCCCGAACCTTTTTATTAATAACTTACATTCTTATAATTATGTTAGAAAAAAAGTAAACAGGGAGACATTTCTTCAATGGGATCAGTATTTCAGTTGTTCCTTGATTCAAGTCAATACAAAGTATATCATTGTATATGTACAGGAACTTATGTGCTATCGGCTTGGGTAAAAATATATAGGCGTTTTATTTAAAAAATGTGTTTGCTGTATCATTTACTTATTGGACAGCTTATATAGTAGCCGATAATTCCGAAATGTAGCCTGTCTAATCCGCTGTCAAATGTATTGAAGATTTTTTTTAATTTCAGATAAGAAATACAATATTTAAAACCCCTAAATACACCCGGAGAACTCGTTTTACTAACAACTTAGCGTCGTCAGAGGATGAAGAATTTTTCATCATCTGATGTTAATCCAAATGACCACAACATTGAAAATTTCTTCATCCTCTAATGACGATAAGTTTGTTAGTGAAACGAATGTCAGGTCTTTAAAAGTTATCTTGTGGTAATTTGGATTCTCAAAGTGTACAGGGCTCATCACAGGTTCCAATCTTCACTGAATGATGTGAAAACTCTCATATTATCTGAGCAGCCTGTGTATCTTATTATCATTGACAATGATCATGAAACCAAATCACCATGTCTGAGCTTAACAAAATAAAAAATAAAATATTTATTATAGATAATATAGGTTTTTCCAATTGCAAGAACGAAGTATTCTAACCTGTATTAAGTAAACCCATTATATATATATATATATATATATATATATATATATATATATATATATATATATATATATATATATATATATATATATATATATATATATATATATGTATGTATGTATGTATGTATATGTATTTCATACAGAATTAAGTAGAATTTAATAACTTTGCATGATAATGGAACGATATCTTTCAGTTTTATTTTTAATAGATATTTTTACTTCATTACACGACTGCAGATAATCTGACGTTATACGAAGTTATTTTTGTATTCGTGGCATATCTTTAGTTTGTCATCTATTTGTGTCATTGTTAACTGAACTTGCCCCATATTCCTAAATACTGTATGTTTAAAAATACTCTGGCTTCTAAAAATAAAACACTTGCTTTTTAAAATTAAAGGTAATTTATAAAATATGGATATGTATTTTTTTGTTTCGACGATTAGAAAAATATGTTGTGAGGAGAGCGCGGCTTTAAGACTTTCAGAAAATGTGTGGAACAAGCGCGAAGTATCCCTAAATATTAAAGAGCACTTTAGTAGTTTTGACAAAGAGTATGCAAACAAAAAACAAACATGAAAAGTCAAAATTGACAGTAGTGATTAGATTATATTCTAGGAACTTTTACTTGGCATTGCGTTGCCTTGCTTTTAAAAATTCCCCTTTCAAAATAGATAAATGTCTCTCAGTGATAAAGTATTGAAATTTTAATGTTGGTTGGTTACGGAGATCGTCGTAGATCAACTAATGAGTTACGGAAACTCCTTAATCAAGTCTATCCATATCGATATCGAGCGCCGATTACACAGTCCACGGTTTCCAAGATTTTAAGAAAATATGAAGAACATGGTTGTGTTAAAAATTTGCCGAAACCCTAATTTTGCATGAAATACTGTATTTTTAGATGAGGCGCTCTTAACCGAAGGGTGAATAAGTAAAAGAGTCGATACTGGTCCAAAGGGAATCCACGATGGATTCAAGAAGCTTAGAGCCAATCACCCGAGAGGCTTTATGCATGGGCAGGCATATTAAAAGACAAACTGCTAGGGCCATTTTCTTTGAAGGAAATGTTACAGGTGAAGCATGCCTGATTTTTTTGCAAATCGACCTTCTACCAGCTTTAGTTACACTGTATTGTGATTCAAATAATCCCGATTTACCCAGTCCAGAAATTTGGCTAGAACAAGATGCAAGAGAAGTTCTAGACTATCTTAATCTGACATTTCCGTGAAAATGGATTGGTCGACGAGGTCTCGTTAAATGGCCAGCTAAATCACCTGATATGACACCTCTGGACATTTTTGTTGGGTTATTTGAAATCTAAAGTGTTTTTGAATCGTTCAAAAAATATTGATGACTTAATGTGCCGCATAAGAATCGAACTGAGAAATTTTTTATCCAAAACAATACATAATGTTCAAGAATAGTTTTTTTCTATAAACTTGGACATTGTCAAATAGTTAACGAACAACACTTTTAGCACTTACTGAAAGAACCTCGGTGGTTCAGGGGTAAGAACGTGTGCCTCTGAACCGAAGGGTACTGGGTTCGATCCCAGGGTACTCCTTTCACTTTTTCAGTACAAACTGTAATATTAACATCAACCTAGGTTCTGGCATTGTATTTGAGCAAGTTGAATGTCTGCACGTTCCGCCCTTCGGAGGGGGCGTAAAGCCGTCGGTCCCGTGTCCATACGATGTTGGGCACGTTAAAGATCCCTTCCTTCCTTACAGAAAGGCGGGGATTAGGCAAAATTTCCAGGATAGTGAGGTGAAACTGCTCCCTGGCGTCGGTGATTGGCCATAGTCGCGGAAATAAGCCGACGTTAAAGAAACAAAAAACACACACACACACACACACTTACTGAAGTAAATGATTCATTTATCAATCGCAGGTCATCTTTAGCGTTATTTGTATTTATTTATTTAATTCCATTTGACATACATATTTGATTTGTTGGGTTCGTCTTATGTTTCCTTATTTAACGGCGAAATACAAAATATTTAATAGGCAAGTAAAATTTCATTTTAGGTTAAGTTAGAATGAATGTAAAAATAAGGAAATCAGAAATATGATGGTTTGACTATTTTAGTGAATTTTCTTTAAAAAAATTAACTAATTGGGAGATCCACACTTTTGAATTTTTAAAACAATTATTCAAATGAACGCGAACTAGGACCCCTAGAAACCATATCCGGGGTCAGTTTCAATGTTTATATATATATATATATATATATATATATATATATATATATATATATATATATATATATATATATATATATATATATATATATATATATGTTGTGTGTGTGTGTGTGTCGGTGGGTGGGTGGGTGTGTGTGCCACACCGATAACTCAAAAAATAATGGGTCGATTTTAATGAAATTTGGCAGGTAGATTCGTTGTGTCAGTCGCTTGCATAAGTTTGTTAACTAGGAAAATGGGACAAGGTTTTCCTGGAAAATTTTGAGTTTTATTTTGGGGAAAAAATTTTATATCTGAAAATAACAAAGCTTTGGCAACCACCAAATTTAATAAGCAGGTTTACATTGTAAAAAGTAGACTATATGTACCAAAATTTAAATTTCTAAGTTAACAGAAAAAAGTTATGAGCATTTAATGAAGAAAAATATCAATACCACTAAAAGTCAAAGAAGACGCAATACCAAAATATTGTATGTGTTAAACAAAATCTATTATATATTACAAATAACGTTTATTTTTATTCGCGCAAAAAGGTCTAGAAGTATGAGAAAAGTTACTTTGAAAATGTTATATATTTTTTTTTCTGTAAATATCAAAGTGGAGATTTGAAACGTCAAAAATTGGTAATGTTTAAATAAAGCTTCTATAACTACTGCGACTTCTGAATGGTACATATTGCAAGAAATGTATCTAATAAAGTACATTTATATTTCAAATGCTCTTATTTGATTACAACATTTTAAAAATGCACCTAAAACAGACGCTACATATTACAAATAAATAACCAAGAGCCATTATGGGCTATCTTTAGTTTGCATGCTTCGATGACCGGGAGGTTTAGGCGATTGACTCGTTAACAAAATAACGTTGGGGGACGTCAGTTCAAATCTCCGTGGTATTTTGATTTTCGTTTACTTTTTTTTTGTCTTTGATTCAATTTTAACGTTATCTAATCAGATTATGCAATCCCAATAATTTTTATAGCGACTGTTTGTTGAGAAAAATCACTAATGGGGGGATAAGGACTTTTAAGACTAAGTTCAATTGTAATAGTTAACACAGACGTAGGTGTTTTTTTTTTCTGTGACTTCAGAAATGTTTGTTTTCTTCTCTGCAATCGGTTTCACTTTTTACAGCATCGCCAGGCAAAAGAATTTTCTTTGCGGAGCCATAGAAAAAGTATCTATTTCTGTATTTAGATCAGACTTTGAATATTTTTAAATTTATTTAATTTATTTTTATTAGCGAAGTTTCTTGTAAAAAATATTCTTTTAATAGCAAACTTTCTTATAAATAAATTTAACGAATATTCTTTGAAGAAACATTCGTTACGAATTATGGTGTGAAAAAGATTTCGGCGAAGTTTTGCTGGAACACTTTTTTTACGAAAGTCGTCGAAAATAGTGTTTTAATGGGTTTTTGTGCAAACAAATTATTTTATTTTCATTTTGAATTACAGATTAGGCAGATAATTAAAATTTTATGTATTCTTTTAGCAATTTTTTTGTGTGGAAAATATTTATCAGTTTTCGCAGACATTTGTTTATGTTGCTGTAGAAATCATTTTTTTGAAATATTTGTGTAAAATGTGGTAACTAATAATAAATGTTTAATAAGTTATTGTACAAAAAAATGTTTTCTGAGTTTCGTGAAAAAAATTGTTTGCAAATGTTCATGCCATTTTTTTAATTTTTTATTATCTTTACAGGTGGGTGAATAGCTTAAAGAGTTTCGTTGGTCCGGAATATGGGACCAGTTTTTCGCGAATATTTGAAGTTTATTTTCGGATAATTTTTCTACTTCTTCAAACAATAAAGTTATTGTGATGAAATATGGTACATTGTTCCTACTATATGGGTTATACTGTTAACCAAATATGATGCCTGTTTTCTTTAAAAAAAAAAAGACATATTTGCTATTAAAATCATTTTTATTAAAATTCACTACCATAACGCACTTGCTGCCATCAGACTTTTTTTAATTCCCATCTTTAATTTCACGGTGGATACATTTTATATTTAGGTATGATGGCTGCTCAAGGCTGAGATCACTTAGCATAATGTACATATACATTATAAAAAAAACTCGGGACGCAGCAAGTGCGTTATGGTAGTGAATTTTTATTAAATGCTTCAAATTTACATAACTCAATTTTCTATAAACTTAGAGAGTTTAATTTCAATACGTAGTAAGGTTTTTCCTAAGGCAAGATATCCACAAAATTTCATTAAAATAACTTTGTAATTTTCGGAGAAAAAATTTTTTTTCGAAAGAAAATTTAAAATTTGAGTAACTCAATTTTCTCTAAACTTAGAAAGTTGAATTTTGGTACGTAGTAAGGTTGAGGCAACATATATAGTAAATTTCATTGAAATAGCTTTGTTACTTTCGGAGAAAAAAAAATTTTTTCGAAAGAAAACTCAAAATTTTTCCGGAAAACCCCGTCTGATTTTTCTGGATAACGAACTCATCCAAGCCATTAATAAAAGACAGGCACTTGCCAAGTTTCATCGAAATCGGTTAATTATTTTTTGAGTTATCATATATATATATATATATATATATATATATATATATATATATATATATATATATATATATATATATATATATATATATATATATATATATATATATATATATAAACATATAAAAATTAAACCTATTTACAAATGAACTTTAATAAGATATTATTCTGTGACAATACCTCTCTCAAGCACCCTAAAATATAATCAAAATGTGCACAGTTATATATGTTTTATTTCTTTTTCCCTTGTCTTAATACACTACATATTTTATGACAATCGATTTAATTTACTTATTTGATTTCATAAATAGTCGGTTAATAGTGACTTGGAATGAAGTAGACACCACATCTTCAAACATATTAAGAGAATATGAGTAAATCAACAGCAACTGGGAATGAATTCGGTCAGTCGCCCAGCCACGTGGTTAAATTTTTAATAAAAATTCACTAAAAACACTGTTTGCATGAGTGCTTACAACTCTAGATCTAAATAAAAGGACTGTAACAGCGGCAGAAGCAGAAGTCAATGGAAGGTTGATGAATGAATCTCATGAGTCAATAAGAAAAGCATTGACTAACCAACAGCAACCACATACTTACGAATTAAACATGTTTCAAATTTGAATAGCTCAATTTTCTGTAACCCTAGAAAGCTGAATTTTGGCACATAGTTAGGTATTTCCCAAAGCAATATGTAGACCAAATTTTATCGAAATTTTCGGAAAAAAAATTTTTTTTTGAAAGAAAACTCAAAATTTTCTCGGAAAACCCCGTCCGATTTTCCTGGCCAACGAACTCATCCAAGCCATTAATAAAAGAAAGGCACTTGCCAAGTTTCATCTAAATCGGTTAATTATTTTTTGAGTTATCAGACGGATAGATATATATATATATATATATATATATATATATATATATATATATATATATATATATATATATATATATATATATATATATATATATATATATATATATATATATATATATAAGCATATAAAAATTCAAACTGACCCCGGATATGGGTTCTAGGGGTCCTAATTCGCGCTCATTTGAAAGAATTTTTGCAAAGTCTCACCAACGATACCTCTCTATTAGTGAATTTTTTTTAATAAAAATTCACTAAAAATGGAATAAAAAGAAAAATTTTGAGATGTTTGGAGGTTTAGTACAGATTTAGACCTGGAAGAGAAACTATAGAAGCAACACTAGCAATATGAGAAACGAAACTCGAAGAAATGTAGATTTATGTATTGCTTTTACATACCTGGAAAAAGCTTTCGAGAATGTGGATTGCAAAATATTGATTTATATTATAAAGGAAACTGGATCTGATTGGAGGGACAGGCGGATTATTCTCAATTTATTCGAAAATTATGGTACCATAATTTATATCAACCTATATAAACTAAAGCTAAAATAAGAAAAAAAACTACGGCAAGGATGCACATTATCGCCATATTTGTTCAATTTATTCACGAAGATACAATAAATAGGCTGAAGGAAAAGACAGCAGGAATCAAAATACATGAACAGTGGTTTCCTACGCAAATGGAATAGCGCTGATTAGAGAAACGGAAAAAGGCTTAGAAGGGATATGTGTGCTGTGTATTAAAACAAATCAAACGAAAGATCAATATGGCGGAAATAAAAATAATGAAGATAAGTAAAGATAGACCTAATGGATGCAAAGCTGAACGTTCAACAACTTCAACAAGTATAAACGTTCACATTCGTTGGGAGTATTGTTACGGATGATGACCTGACCTGACATGAGGAAGATCGTGATGGCAAAGCAAGCGTTCAATAGACAAGTACTCTTCTACTAATATACATTTTAACTTAGACATGAGGCAAATGTTCATCAAGTCTTGTGTATGGGACAGAAACCTGGACTTTGACTAAGCATGACGTGACGAAATAAAAGCTTTTGATATGTGGATATGGAGAAAAATAGCAGACACGGTAGATCGGTTAGGAGACGAATAAATTGTGCTAGAAGAGGTGAGCGAAGAAATATATTAGCTGAACGAAAATAAGAGGAGACAGACAACATTTATTGAGCATACTTTGAGACATAATAACTTTATTACATTATGGGAAGGACCATACTTATAACAAAAATTGCGGCGGTAGACCGACGAGAACACTTCGGAAAAGCCTGGCACGATTGATGAAGTGTGGAAGCTACAAGGAAATCATCGGAGACAGCGAAATATAATTGGGACGACCGAAAGACATCGCCTTTAGACTGTGGTGGTGAAGATGAAGAATGGAGTTAAATTGGATTAGAGAGATAAATATATAATTCGGATTCTATACAATAACAAAGCACCATAATAAAAATGAGCTATGAAATTGGAGCCACAGCAAGAAAAGGAGTACGTCAAGATGCCTATAGTCGTCATACTTTTTCTATTTATATGTAGAAGAAAAAAGGGCGCTTCTATTTGAGAGTTATAATAAAGAATTATTATTATTATTGTTATTATAGGCTAAAGAAACAGACAACAGGATTCTAAATAATTTGAAAAAGATTCCTTTGCATGAGGTACGCTGATGGTATAGCACTGATAGTAGAAACGGAAATGGAATTACAAAGTATGCTCAGTGTGCTAGATATGTTGAAAAATTGTATAATTTTTGAATATATCGATATAACGAAAACAAAAGTGAAATGTCTCATTTTATGTAGTAATTGATATCCGTACTTTGCAAGAATTTTCTGTTTTAAGAGGAGAAGTTATTGTAAAATGAAAGCTAAACATTTAGAGTGGTAGTGCAACTGCTGGTGGTAGAAAGGAAGTTCAAAGTTATTAAATATTGAACAAAATTAAAAATGTGACGGCAGCAAGATTTGACAGTTCCCTTTAGGCAAATCAGAAATCACAATTGTGTTTATTGCAAGCACAAGCATTAAGCTTATTTGTAAAACACATTGTAAAATTATGCACTAATAAATATACTAATATACTAATACTAGTAAGTTTTGTTTCGTAGGGTCAATGTGGTCAATGTTTCTAAACTCAAATTAATCAACCCGAGTTTCAGCTAATACAAGTCCATTTGTAGAGTAATTTTACACTTATCCAGCGTGTCCAGAAACTACGTGTAAATACGTATAACAAAAAAAAAACAGCAACAAACTACCTGAAAATGCCAGAGAGGTATAGAGAGTACCATTGGAAAACGAAAATGAAAGAGAAATATATATATATATATATATATATATATATATATATATATATATATATATATATATATATATATATATATATATATATATATATATATATATATATATATAATAACGGCCACTTGGGGTGACTGGGGGGGTTTAGTGTTAGTTTTAGCGAATTTCCGGGATGACTTCCGGGACACGGCTTTCCTACGGGATCATGCTCGAGCGCCAACGTCTATAGAGTTTTCTTCAGTGAGTAGGCGTGCTCTCTCGGGATACTCACCCCTTTCCCAAATCACTGTCGACGTACACACAAGCCCAGGGTATATTCTAATGGAGACAGGGTCCTCCTAAGTTAAGACGAAGTCCCGCGGGACTTCTGGTTATGGTCTTTATTAGAGATCTAGGGGTAAGGTTTATTTGGGCGGATATTTTGGAGTGTTTAAATGAAATGCTGGGTAAATTAAAATAAAATCTATTCACTAACTATTCACAAAAGAAAACAACGGGGTCCTGCTACCGGGGAATTAAGTAATTTTGAGGAGCCATAGGCAGAGGTGGTTATTTGACTATCAAAGCTACGCGCGGGTTACACTGGGGGGTTAAAGCGCCAAGGTTTAAGCGGTGCGGGGTGGTGGCAAGGTAGTGAATAATAGCGGATATTCCCAAGCGGACATGCAGCAGGCAGGGTGTATCGGACACTACCTCAAGCTAAGCTAGCAGCGCAGAAAGGTATTATCTACGGCCCACCATCCATACGTTTTCACTCACCCCTCCGGGGAACCTTGCTCGGTGCGGAGGGCATCCATCCCTGTTCCCGGATTCACACCCCCTCCGAACCGGGCCGCGGACAGCTCAGGACTCCAGCTGCTGCCTGGCAGCTTCGATCCGGACCAGCGCAGTCGCTGCAATACGAATCTACCACAGCCCAGGAATATCCTGGTTACAACCCTCCCTCAGGAACACGGTAGCGACCACGCGAAGGGCTGTTTTTGACTGTCCCTGATAGTGCAATCACTACAACAGGGACGACTCCCAACACCTTCGTGCGGCCGAATGCCTCCGCGATCCCGGGAGGACCGAAACTTCGGAATGCAGCCCCTAACCCCCCGAGCGGCCCGCCAACGGAGACAGGGAAGAAACGGTCCCAGTGTCATTACGGAGCGTTCAACGATCCTACTACGGGCTCGATATATAGTATCAGGCTTTCACGGACCTTGAGTACTCTCCAGTGACGATGCTCACTAAACAAACGCTGCGGCGGTGGCCTCGTGAATCGGAGGCCTCGCTAATGTTTCTGCTTACAGGTATACTGTTCTCTCCCTGATGCTGGCTCCTTCTCTTAAACCTCACGTACGTTACAATTCCACTTACTGGCAAGCGACGTACTCGCTTGTTCGCGGTGACTCTAGAACTGAAAACTCTTCGGCTAATATTCTCCGCCGTTCGCGGCTGCATACCGTCTCGATCGCGGTGACTGTCCTTGCCCCCCTTACTACGTATTTGGTTCGACGGCCGGATCTCTGCGTACTATTCTACTGAAAACGTATGTGAATATTCCAGCCGTTGCAAATGGTAATTGCAGTTTATTACGCGGCCGCAATTATGTTTCTTAATCAAGCTAGATAATCCCTCAAGGATTAGTAACTTCGTGACACCCTTCCCCTACTTACGGAAGAAAAAAAGAAGTTTTTTCTTAGCGCGTGAACCTCGACGGCCCCATGCTACCCATGTACAAAACGGCAAATGTTTACATCGAGCAGGACAACAGAGCCAATGGGATCTCTCTTGTCCCACCGTCTGGCAACAGGACCCAAATAACAGTACATCCTGTATCCTGAAATCCTAACCAAAACATAATCTATCTACTGTCACGAAGCCGTCGAACGAAATACGTAGTAGGGGGGGGGGGGACAGTCACCGCGATCGAGACCGGCGGAGGATATTAGCCGGAGAGAACGGAGACAGCCGGGCAGTTCTAGAGTCACCGCGAGCAAGCTAGTGCGTCCGTCGCAAAGAAGTGAAATTATAAAGCCCGTGCGGTTTAAGAGAAGACCAGTAAGCAGAGCGAGACCGCCGATTCCCGGTGCCACCTACGCAGCGGTTGCTTAGTGAACCTCGTCACCGGAGAATACCCCAGGTAGGTGAAAACCTAGTTCTATTACTTGTGGTAGAAATGTTGAACGCTCCGCAATGACACTGGGAGCCTTAGAGGGGACCGTTTCTTCCCTGTCTCCGTTGGCGGGCTGCTCTGGGAGTTGGTGGCTGCATTCCGAAGTGTCGGTCCTACCGGGATCCCAGGTACATTTGGCCCCACGAAGGCGCTAGAGTCGTCCTGGTTGTAGTGATTGCATTATCTGGGACAGTCAAAAGCCGCTCTTCGGGTGGCCGCCCCTGTGTTCCTCTGGGAGGATCGTAACCAGGATATTCCTCGGCTGTGGTAGATTCGTATTGCAGCGACTGCGCTGGTCCGGATCGAAACAGCTAGGCGGCACCTGGCGCTACGGGCCGTCCGCGGCTCCGTTCAGAAGGGAGGTAAATCCGGGAACAGGGATGGGCATCTTCCGCACCGAACTATATTTTAGAACGCAGCTAGCTTAACGTGATGTAGTGTCCGATGCACCCTGTAAGTTGCATGCCGCTTGGGAGCACCCGCTATTATTCACTATCTTGCCACCACCCTGCACCGCTTAAACATTGCCGCTTTAACTTCCCCGTGCAACCCGCGCGTAGCCTTAATTTTAAAGCCAAATAACCACATCTGCCTCTGGTTCCCCATAACTATTGTATGTACATAATTTCTAGTAAACGGAATCCCTTTGTAAATAGTTTGTAAATAGATTCTCTTTTAATTTACTCGAAATTTCATTTATTCTCTCCAGAATATCCACCCAAGTGAACTTTAGCAATAGCTCTCCAATAAAGACCATAACCAGAAGTCCCGGGGGACTTTATCTTAACTTAGGAGGACCCTGTCTCCACTAGAATCTACCCTGGGCTTGCGTATCCGTCGACAGCGACTTGGGAGAGGGGGAACATCCCGAGGGAGCACGCCTACTCCCTGGAAGAATCTCCATAGGCGTTGGCGCCCGGACAGGATCCCGTCGTAAAGCCGTGTCCCGGAAGTCCGCCCGAAAATTCCCCATATTAGGGAAAACTAGTATTAACCCCCGGCCACCCCAAGTGGCCGTCGCACTACAAAAAATAAAAGATTCTAATTTCTAATTATTAATGTTTAACTAAACTTACATATCCACAAAAAAATTGCCAACTGGCGGGAAAAAAATAAATAAAAAAACTTCAAATCCTTACTCACTAAATTCCAGTGAAAATTATGTGCATAAAATGAAATTTAAAAAAAAATTGCCAACTGGATTAACTCACACTGTCTGGGGAGGCAAATATCATGTAAACTCACATTGCTACTGTCCTCACCTATAGTACAGCTGTCCCTGCACCGTCGGGGTGGCACTCCGTGGTGGAAGTGTCTCACTCACTTGCGATCCGCACTACACTTAATATCTGTAAGACGGTCGTAGAGTGCAGCAGCATTGCGAAGGCGCGATGCCGGCCGTGGTCCTCTCCGCCGGGTCCATGGCTTGTCGGCTGGTACCAAGTGATATTGCCTGTCCTGGCAGCAGTACACGTCCCGTGAGGTAGCCTCCAAGTTGGCTGGCTCGCTGGCTGGTGGCTCCTACGGCTTCTGCTGGCTTGCAACAGGTTACATCGCGTTTCCAGCTGTGGAGCAATCAGGCTGCTACTCCTTTTCTTCGTGGCTGCAGCTGCCTTTCTTGGCTAGACACGGGCATTCTCTGGACATAATGCCCACCTTGCCACAACGGGAACAGAACAATTGAAGCGGTCGGTTACAGCGGTAACGTGTGTGGCCAGAATGACCACACCTCCAACATAAACTCCGTCCTTTAACTGGCAAGTATTCCGGGTCTCTTTCGACTTTTGACGTGGGTTTTTTCCTTGACCAGCGGATACAACGTGTTTTACGGTTGGTGGGGCCATTTGTACGAGTACCAGGCTCTCTGGCCATGAACTTATCCAACGGGTGGTGCTGTTGCGTGATCCCTTCTCCCAGGGTGTGTGTTTCTATAGTATTCGGGACTGCCGGTAGGGGTGCATCTGCTGACGTCAGTCGCTCGCCCTCGAGGTAGCTCTGGGTGGTCTGCAAATCTATACAACAGTCGTACTTGTCTAAGGTGTCCATTCACAGTACGATGTATATCGGGAGGTGTGGCAGATATAATAGATCACCCTCTATCCTCTTACTACCTCACTCCAATTGTGTCATATACATTTGTTGTACGGAAACCAGTCTTCCATCACCAATACGGGTATTTGCCTCTGGTAAGGGAATGGCCTGGATATATTGTGCATCGATTTCTTCTAGTGCGGTCTTGCTTAAAAAGAAACGGGTTGCCCCTGTATCTAACAGGGTATTGAAATACTTCTGGCCGATTCTTGCCTTTATTACGGGTCGGTTGTCGGTGAAGGGCGACTCTTCGCGGGGGAGGTGGCATGCCAACTTTCCTGTCGCCCTGAATACTAACGACATCCTGAGCCTTGCCACGGGTTACCGAATAGTGACTGGCGCCTAGTAAATTAAGTCTCTAAGAATTGTATAATACTTAACACCCGAACCCCTCTAAGATGTCTCTATGCTTAAGCTTTGCTTAGGCCTCCGCTACTTATTGAGGGAATTGTGGTGTTTTCCACTCTTCTGGTACTTAGTACCCAGTAGTCGTAGCAATATATATATATATATATATATATATATATATATATATATATATATATATATATATATATATATATATATATATATATATATATATATATATATATATATATATATATATATATATATATATATATATATATATATATATATATATATATATATATATATATATCAAACGCATTAAAAATAAACAAGCTTTTCCATTTGAAAAAACATTGACTTGAGCTGACTTTAGCTAACCTGACCCGACCTGACCTGACCTAATCTGACCTCTACTAACCTCACCTCACCTCACCACACCTGATCTGACCTGACCCGACCCGACCTGACCTCACCTGACCTCACCTGACCTGACCTGACCTGACCTGACCTGACCTGACCTGACCTGACCTGACCTGACCTGACCTGACCTGTCCTGACCTGACCTGACCTGACCTGACCTGACCTGACCTGACCTGACCTGACCTGACCTGACCTGACCTGACCTGACCTGACCTGACCTGACCTGACCTGACCTGACCTGACCTGACCTGACCTGACCTGACCTGACCTGACCTGACCTGACCTGACCTGACCTGACCTGACCTGACCTGACCTGACCTGACCTGACCTGACCTGACCTGACCTGACCTGACCTGACCTGACCTGACCTGACCTGACCTGACCTGACCTGACCTGACCTGACCTGACCTGACCTGACCTGACCTGACCTGACCTGACCTGACCTGACCTGACCTGACCTGACCTGACCTGACCTGACCTGACCTGACCTGACCTGACCTGACCTGACCTGACCTGACCTGACCTGACCTGACCTGACCTGACCTGACCTGACCTGACCTGACCTGACCTGACCTGACCTGACCTGACCTGACCTGACCTGACCTGACCTGACCTGACCTGACCTGACCTGACCTGACCTGACCTGACCTGACCTGACCTGACCTGACCTGACCTGACCTGACCTGACCTGACCTGACCTGACCTGACCTGACCTGACCTGACCTGACATCTCCTGACCTGAGCTGGCCTGACCTGCACTTACCTGATCACATCCCACATTCTGATCGAGAATAAGAAGTAGGTGAATTAGATGTCCTCTTGTCAGGTCAGGTCTTTTTAAAACGATGTAATAAAACGACACGAAACAAATCTTACTGTTGTGAAGCACTAAAAAAGTAATGAATGTAAATAAGTGAGGTTAGGGCTACGAAAATAGATACATAGCTAAACAACTGAACAACTAGACATATGCACGTGCCTTGCCAGTTATTGCGTGTGATAGTAAATGTAACAAAGAACTGAGAAAGAGGTTTGCAATGACAAAGCAAGCATCCAATTTAATATAATAATATACCGTTCTCACTAATAAACATTTTAACTTGAATCTGAGAGCCCCAGTGTTTCAGTAATTAGAACGTGTGCCTCTGAACCAAAGGATACTGGGTTCGATTCCCAGGGTTCCCCTTTAACTCGTTCGGTACATACTGTAAAATTACCATCAACCGGGGTTGTGGCATTGTATTTGAACAAGTCGAATATATGCCTTCGGATGGGGCGTTAACCCGTCGGTTTCGTATCCACGCGATATTGGGCACGTTAAAGATACCTACCCCTCTTACAGAAAGGCAGGGGTTTGCTAATATTTCCAGGATAGTGAGGTCAAACTGCTCCCTGGCGTCGGTGAATGGCCATAGTTCCGGAAATAGCCAGACATTAAATAAACAAAAACTCACACACAACTTGAATCTGAGAAAAATAAAGTCACATAGCGATGAGTGAAGATTGAAACCTGTGATGAGCACTGGTAAGTACAATTTGGAGAACCCAATTCATCACAATACAGTTTTTGGACCTGACGATCGTGTCGCTAACAAAGTTAGCGTAATCACAGGAATGAATAAACCAATCGAATAAAGACTATAACTGCTATTTATTTGTTAGTTGCCAAGAAGTTGCTAAGAGCGTCCTCTACGAAGGTATGTGTATGTGTGTTTTTTGTTTCTTTAACGTCGGCCTATTTCCGCGACTATGGCCAATCACCGACGCCATGGAGCAGTTTCACCTCACTACCATGGAAATTTTGCCGAACCTCTGCCTTTCTGTAAAGAGAGTAGGGATCTTTAGCGTGCCCAACATCGCATGGACACGGGACCGACGGCTTTACGCCCCCTCCGAAGGGCGGAACGTGCAGACATTCAACTTGCTCAAATACAATGGCAGAACATCGGTGTATGTTACTGTTACAGTTTGTACTGAAAAAGTGAAAGGAGAACCCTGGGATCGAACCCAGTACCCTTCGGTTCAGATGCACACGTTCTTACCTCTTAACCACCGAGGCTGTCTCTACGAAGGTATACCCCAACTGTTGAGTCTTAAATCCTTGTCGATATATATATATATATATATATATATATATATATATATATATATATATATATATATATATATATATATATATATGTGTGTGTGTGTGTGTGCGTGTGTGTGTGTGTGTGTATATACTTTACTAAGCATCTAACTGACGCGATTGCCTGATATTTTTTATTAGGTTGAGATTTTCTCTACCTGCATGATGACTATTATCCCAAATATGCTGAGCAATACACTGAGATATGGCACTATTGATAAATCATGCATCCGCTTATTTGGGCTTAAAACCATCATGTAGATAAAGAAAATCTCAAGTTAATAAAAAATGCCAGGCAGTCGCCTTAGTTAGATGCTTACGAAAGTATATATATATATATATATATATATATATATATATATATATATATATATATATATATATATATATATATATATAAGGTGGACCTAATTGTTAGCTGGTTGGTAGCAAATCTCGTCTAAATAATCATGAACTCTTCTAATTGTTGGTAAGATATCATTTATCAATAAATTAAGATACTTTTCCCCAGTTAAATTATTTAAAAAAAAGAACGGACCAACAATGATGTTAGCTGAAATTGTTTAAAATTAGCTGTCTATTCTGCAAATAAAAATAACAGTTTTTTACCTAATAAGCCGCACCAAACATTAATACCAAATCGGTCTTGCAATCGTCTTTCTCCCTTTAGATGGGGATTTTCATTTGCCCAATAATGCCTATTATGGCGATTATACACACCACAATTTGTTAATCTGGATTCATCAGTCCATATTATTTTCAAATGAAAATTTTTATCTTGCTAGCATTGTCCTTGATACCATCTGCAGAAATGAAGTCGCTCAGGGTAATCGTCAACATTTATGCCTTGTACGATTGTTGGTTTGTATGAATAGTAATGCCTTTGTTTTAATACACGGTGTACCGTACTTTTTGGAACGTCAATTTGTTCACCATAAAACCGAATAGATTGCGGAGGGTTTTCGTTTGAAACCTCTAAGACGGCGTTATTTATTTCTTAATTTCTAGGCATTGGTAGTTTCATTGCGTGGAAGCTACCGTCGTTCAATAGATTGGTCACTATCCTGCGAAATATTTTGGTATTTGGTTGGCGTCTTTTTGGGTAGGTGTTTTGATAAGAATTTGCAGCTGCCTCAGTATTTTGGTTAGAACGAATATAACATTCAAACATGTCAAAATATTCTTCATTACTGAACATATTGTTGAATAATATTTAAAATCAACAGGAAACAAACTATTTAGTACAAAATTTCAAGCAGCGTGTTAAGAATAATTAAGAATGGCAGTATTCTTAATTGTCGCGATAGTGTTATATCTATAGCAACCTTTCTTCTGTTGTTTTCCAGTTGGCTTACGTTTAAAAATTAAACAACTTTCAAAAGCGTCTTCGTAAATCATTAATCTGCTTTTGATTGAGTTATGTTAGTAAATTTAGTTATTTACTAGCTTTACCTATTTAATTAAATTATAACATTTTTTTAGGATAATGTTATAATGTAAAATATCATTTGTAATAAAGGGCCGATTCATTGGTGTGCTCAAAGTTCATATTTTTTTTATCGTGAATCATTACGGAAAATTATGTTAAAAGTAGAATTCTATTGTTAGACTCCATGACCAACTGCTATTTGAACTCTTTTTTTGTCATTTGTTTTCTGGTATTGGATTTCATAGCCTACTATCCTCAAAACGGTGCAATTACAATATTTCTCAAGCATGTTGTACATCATTGGATAGCCCTTTTCACAGGATATCACATGAGCGACAAATCAATATGGCTGCCATAATAAAAACAAACGTTGATACCTGTAGCTCAAAAACAAATGACAATCCAAAGTTGAGAATAGCACAAAAAGATTACTCTGTAGAAAGTGTCCTGATAATGTGCAAGTCTTAGACATGTCAGATCAACGCCTACCTAGATATTGAAGGAAAAGGAAATCGATAAATTTTGTTTTTTTTTCAAAATAAGTCAAAAACGAAAAGAGGCAGGGCAAGATACAAGTCATATTTGGAACGAGCATGAAATTCTACAAAACATTGCTTATTTAACCGTCTCCCTATCTCTAATAATAACGGAGATAGCAATACATTCCCATCCAGTTTGGGACTATATATATATATATATATATATATATATATATATATATATATATATATATATATATATATATATATATATATATATATATATATATATATATATATATATATATATATATATATATATATATATATATATATATATATATATATATATATATATATATATATATATATATATAAGTAATGTAGGTTGGATAAATTTTGACTGTGGATAAGTAGTGCATAGAGAGAATAGTAGCTTTTGAAATGTTGACACGAAGCAAAATGAGTAAGACAATGGGTGCATAATAGAAAGACACACACATATATGTATATATATATATATATATATATATATATATATATATATATATATATATATATATATATATATATATATATATATATATATATATATATATATATAAGTGCGCTAGAAGTATTGAGAGAGGAAAGATGTTTACTGAAAAATGTTGAGGAAAAAAAGGACAAATTCGTTGGACAGTTACGGTCCTAAGGTGGTGCATGAAGAGAAGCATCTGTAAACCTATTTGAACATTCAGTATTGTTGCAATTTTTAGTCAACATCAACAGTAATCATTACTAAACTACTACTAGGTGAATATTTGACTAATATTTCTTTCAATATTTATTTACATTCGACTATGTCAGGAAAGGCTTTTGGATGTTGTAGTTATATCCAATGTAAACGACATTGCACAACATTGCACAATTATTCCAACTAATACAGAAATTCGCCAGTGCTAAACCGAGGAATGTGCCCATATATAGTGGGCTGACTTTTGTATGTAAACTGTACTTACCGAATGAATATTGTTTTTTACAACCAAAACACATAAATCTCACTAATAATTAATCGGTTAACCGACTGCATAATACAAGGTGTTCTAAAATGTATGGTGTGGGAGCGCAAGTAGGATATCTCGCCATACCTAGAAAATGTTCTAGGGCCACACTGTTAGTCATATTCTAAGAAACAAGAACTTTATTATAACAAGATTTGGAAGATATGAACATGGACAAAAATGAAGAAACCAGACCAACAGAAAAGTTACGTAAAAACCTATATTGATAAGTACGATATGATTTCTAAACGTCAGTACGTTTGGGGTTAACATAATTAAAGGATAAACTGAAATTTTAAATTCCAGACAATTTTTTATTATAAAATTTTACGCGTTTCAGCTCTCTCGAACCATATTCAGTAGTTAATACCTAGAATACGAAAGATGGGTGTGTCAGCAACTAGGTTTTTGATAGGTCTAGCATGTAAGCATGACACAAGTTAACAAAGCAACTAGCAGCTACAGAAAGCGCGAAGGTCTACAAAGCTATTGTCAAGTATTTAAAGTCTGGACGCAGCAAGTGCGTTATAGAAGTGAATTTTCATTAAAATGTTTTTAATAGAAAATATGACTTTTTTTATTGAAAGCAGGCATCAAATTTGGTTACCAGTATAACCTATATGGTAGAAACAATAATGTATCATACTTCACCAAAATAACTGTATTGTTTGAAAATGTATAAAAAATGTCCGAAAATAAACTCAAAATGTTCCTGAAAAAACTATTTTTTTAGCCAACGAACCCTAGGCTAATAGCAAAGTTGAGTTATTGAAATTTTAAGCATTTAAGGAAAATTCGCTACCAAAACGCACTTACTGCGTCCAGAATTTGTTTGTTACAAACATGCAATTTTGATGCATTTCGATGAAAAGTGCAAGAATATAAGAGGTGTTCGAAAAAAAAATTTTTTATCACCAACGACTTATGGGCTACGCAGTGATTGTTAAAATAATTTTATAAGATGCAGCTCAAGACACCCTATAATTAACTTATACAATTTTTTCTCGTATCTTGTATAATAACTGATAGGTTGGCCTTTACCATAGAAATCCAGTATATATGTAAACAGATAAAAACTGAATCTAACCCCGGATGTGGGTTCTAGGGGGCCTAGTTCGCACTCATTTGAAAAAATATTTAAAAAAATCAAAAGTCGCGGTCTCCTCAATGGCGACTGCTTTCCACGAAAATTCGCTAAAAAATATAGAGAATTCAACCATAAACTCTAACTAAAATTACTGCCAAAGCATCAAAGAAAGGGTCTATTTGAAATTAATGTTCTGCAAATATTTTAGTAAAATGGAGGACAATGACGGTTGAAGCTGAGACTTAGAGTTTTATAAAACACACTTCTTGCCACATGTTTCTCTACATAACCCACATTCGTGTTAGGTTCTTTGTCTAAGAGTTGTCAATTTTATATATATATATATATATATATATATATATATATATATATATATATATATATATATATATATATATATATATATATATATATATAAACATATAAAAATTCAAACTGACCCCGAATATGGGTTCTAGGGATCCTAGTTCGCGCTCATTTGAAACAAATTTTGAAAAGTCTCACCATCGATACCTCTCTATTAGTGAATAAAAATTCACTAAAAACTATCTGGAAATAAAACCTTTAATTTATCCTTGAATTATGGTAAGTGCTAAATTGGGAACTAAATGGAATGAACTCCTGGAGACAGAGTTAAAATTGCAATGACAAGGTAATAACGCGTTTAGATTGTAATGATGGTGAACTTGGGCTTTTCAAAGTTACAAGGAAAACATCTTCTAAAACGAAATCTGTATCCTAAAAATAAAGTCCTGGTAAAACAGTCCTTATTAATTGCTTGGATGGTTTGCTTTAGTCAACCCATCCAGTCTTTGCAAACAATAAACAACAACAAAAGTTTTTTAAAACAAATTTGTAGTTATCCGCGAAGCTCCTATGTTATTTTTCTTTAGTTTATTACCCTCGGTGCGTTTATATAGGTGTTACTATGGTTCAAAATTGAAGATTCTAGCTTAATGGAAAATTTATTGAACTGTCGACCGTTTTCAACACTTATTTACGGTTGCTGTATCCATACTTTTTGAAAATGATAAAGTATTGCAGCTTACTATGTAAGACTGAAAAAAGGCAACCTCAAAATCATTTTTTGAAAAATATTTAAAGAAATGAGTGAGATAACAATTTAAACATAAACTGCAAATCTTGATTCGCTGCTTCGTCGCGGGGGTTCTCCTTCCCCTTCTGCATGCCGACAATCACCCTCAATTTACAAACAAAAGCCGTTCATTTTGTCACTTGACAGAGTGTTAACGCTGAATTAAAAATATATAAATATATTAATGTTATTATATTATTATTATTATTGTTATTATTATTACCGTTATTATTCATTTGAATTCCACACAGTTTTATGCAACGCAGTTTATTATATACAATCAGTTGTAGGTGTAGAGAGTTATTTATATACGCAAATTAGTTCAATAAGAGTAAATTAGAAAATAATTCATAATTATTGACACAATTATTTTACCAGACGTAAATACAGTTAAGACTAAATAACTAAATTAGCTTATAGTTGCAAAAAAACTATTTGGTTATAACAAGGTTTGCCAATATTAGTAAAATTTAAAGGACAATTAAAATTCGTTAACAATTTGCTCGTACATCGTTATTATAATAATTATAACAAAGAGTAAAATTTTGTTGGAGCTATTGTATGGACATGACACTTTTATTTTTTAATGTTTATCTAAACATGGAAAGTTTTAGGTAAACTAATCGAGTTAAGAAAACCTTAATTTAACTCAAAATATTTGCAACATCCTGGGCAGGCAAACAGCCAAAAATTTCAAGTAACAAAGCATTGTGTAACAAAATTAAATAAATCATGAGTGCATTCAAAATTTGCTTACCAGATCTTTATGTAAGTCCTTGGATATGTAACTAGATAATTTAATAAATCCAACAAAAATAAAGAAAAGTCCTAATAATATTGACAAAAATTTCAGCACAATCGAACCCATTTTATTTGTAACATTACCCTTGGAACACACAATGCACTATATTAAGTCTATTTACTTATCTATCACACAACGCATAGTGTAATTATATGCGTTCATTAATTTTCCGAACAATTTTCTATTTGAATGCACCCGATCTTGTCATTGTCGGTACTGGCAACGTTCTGAAAACAAAATCAATATTTCAGCGCCGAGTTGTATTTGCCAATCTAAAAACATAGCGTGGGGATCTACTACTTCATTGGAAAATATAAGTATGGTGTAAATTACGTCAATACCTTGTTTTTGGAACTACAGAGAGCTATTATTACTAAAAAAATTCTTTTAGTTATGAAATAATTAGGTCGAAGATATTGTTTCTATTTTAGATGAATTGTCATTACTATACAGGGTGAAATTTTTAAAGTGTTACAATCGGATATCTAAAAAACCGCTGGGAGTATTTTGCTAAAAATTTGGTGATGTGATAAGCAGGCTGGGGGACACATTCTGACATTTACCCCTGCTCCTTATTTTGAAGGGCTGGTGTCACGTTATAAATGTCAAATGGAATGTTTTTTTTTAAGAATTCGATTCTCCGTGAAGAACTGTGTATGTGCGTGGAAAATCTACTGGCTGCATACTTATACATTTTCGAATAAATAAAATTGAGCCACATTTTTTGAAGGCCACCTAAATTGGGAGATGTACAATGATTTTTAAGGCACAACTTACCTCAACTTCTGAACAACGTAGAAAATCAACAAGAAGAGGCTGCCACCCTTTACGCGCCAAGTCAGAGACACTCTTACTAATAACATGTTTGGAGATAGATTGATTGGTCGTGGTGGCCGGGTAAACTGGCCCGCAACGTCTCCTGATCTCACGCCTTTAGATTTTTTTTTGGGGATTTACAAAAGAAAACGTTATGGCTATAAGACCAACTACGTCAGAAAATATGGGAGACCGGATTAGAAAAGCATGTACGTTAGTAACCCGCGAAATGTTGAATAATGTGCACTACTCTTGCCAGAGAAAGATTCTAAAATATTTGCAAGTAAATTGATGACATTTCCAACATCTTTTAGAACACAACCGTCGTTATAGTTAGGGTATTTCATTTAAAGTTAAGGTAGTTCATCCTAGTCCTTACTCTAATTTTATATATTGGAAAATTAATAAGTATGTAACTCGTAGAGCAAATGCAACGATTTTCTACGGACATATGCTATTCTTTATGGAGAATCGAATTTTTGAAGAGAAGGAAAGCACAAATTTTTCGTAAAATACTCCAATCGATTTTTCAGATATCCTACTTTACTCACTTTTCTCACCCTACTATTTTTCTGGTAGTTGTTTTTTTCACGAACTTTGTAACCATTTAGGCAAAAAGACCGAGAGTATTTATTCGATGGTGGTCCGCGATTGATATCTCGCTACTGACTTCAAGTGGATCTAAATTCGAACGATAGTGAGGTCACCATTACCCACCAAACCTAACCTAATTGCACTTTATCTCTCAGATTTATAATTTTATAAGACATAGAACACTTTGTATGGTTTGAAGAGGAAAGGTAATCAAATACTTACTCGGCTTTAGTCATGTTCTGCCCAAAGTCCTAGATTCATGAGATCTTCGAGTCAGAACAATGTTACTACATTACTTAGTTAATTTGAAGATATCTAGCTAATAGATATGAAGAATTTCCAGCTACAATGCCACCAGAGTTGTAAAGGTTTAGTGAGGAATTGTTATTCTAATCAAACAGGTATTAAAAATATAAATACTTAAATTTATTGACATTAATTATTCCTTGGAGTTGCTCGAATTAAGACTCCTGGTAAATCAAATAAACATTACACATAACAAGAAAGAATATAAATATTATATGTTACAAGAAAGAAAGTAAACATTAAACGTGAAAGTAATTACTTTTCTATCAAATCTACCAATGCTCTCAATTTTGATATGTTGTGGAAACTTTTAATTCGTTTGTTTATTTACTTTATAAGATTTTGTGAGGGAAGCTCAGGTATTGCAAATTTTAAGTGACTGTTCACTATTGTAAAATGAAAGTTTACAGGCTAGCCTTTGGACTCTAAAACATTTGGGGGTTAGAAAATCTCATGAGCAAAATATTGACTAATTTAAATAACCCAGTAATATTTTTGATTAACATAATTGACAAAACATTAAGATAAAATACAAAACACATTTATAGTTCTCGACAATCTCACTGAATATGGTTTTAATTTTGACTGAATTAAAGTTTATGCTGCAATTTAATGAAAGATTTAACTGACGTAGGAAGGTTGTAACTGTTTAGTTTCAAGGGTTACACACAGAAAACTGAAAATGACTTACATGTCGGGCAGTCGAATTTCTGGACCTACACCTAAGATCTCGAAGGTCCCAATTCGCCTGTTGATTGATTGCGGAGACTGCATAGGATGAGATCAGCATTCGGCGCTCACCATAGGCGCTTAGTTTCTCCCAAGAGAGAAATCGGGAAGTGATGAAAAACATCTTCGTGTGTGACGACCAAATAAACTGTACGGCCATGTACTATAAGGAGGTCAAGCCGACCTGGGGCTGAAGCTTGATATACTTGAGATGAAACAGTAGGAGGTACTTCACTTGAGATTTCTGCGACCAAAAATATACCTGAGTGTATACGGGAATATCAGACAAGAAAACTAATTTGCTTCGGAGACTGAGGTTGAAATTCTGCTATAGGAAACTGAACGTATTCACCCGAAGCCAAGTTGAACGATTTTCACTGCATAAGACACAAAGGATTCACTATTCAAACTAATTTTTTCGCGAACGGGATATTAATTCTCGCTTAAACCGAAATGAAAATACCTGTAACACTTACAGACAACTATACTAGTTGATATTAACCGCGCAAGTTTATATATATATATATATATATATGTATATATATATATATATATATATATATATATATATATATATATATATATATATATATATTCGCCCGGTAGAAAGCGCCGCCACGCTTTCGTTCGAGGGTAGCCGGCGTAGACCTTCCCCTGATGCAGCATTGACGCGTCCCGATTTCAGCTAGTTTGGCGCGTTTTCTCTAACGTTCGTTCGAGCGTGTTCTTTTGTCCCTTATTAATTACTCATCTAGCTCCCAGTGTGTGAAGGAGGTAGAGAGCGTTGGATCTATTTTTTCCTGAGCGCGGAGACCTAAGCCAGGGGGTTCGTGGTCTTCAACCACCTTCTATTACATCAGCATGACGTAGGCCTGTATTTGATGATATTTTTCCTCAAGGTGACTATTATGCCACTTGATATTTTAATTTCAACGTATATAAAAGGAATACAGTACGGGCACTACGATGGTAAAAATCTTTAGCGAATTTTCAATTTCGAAACCAAAACTTGAATTGCCATTATTTAAGCTTCCTCAGAGGTTTTCCTCGTGTCAGTAAAGGAGTCATGATTGTGAATAAAAAGAAAGAAAAAATCACTTTAGACGCGATCACGACTTTGGGACTTTCGAAAAGTTTAAGGCCTTAATCTGCCTACTGCTTAGAGCGATGGGCAAGGGCAAGTTGGGTTGTTGTAGTTTCGATTTCAAGGCCTCAATCTAAGACTACACGAATTTCACTGGATATCGTCTCTAAGGTCTCAGTATGTTCAACAGTAGACCTGAGAGATATCTGAAGGGTTGAATACCCTGAGGCCTAGAGACGATATACAGTTCTCTTTTTACCCTCTTAGGGGTTGAATAAAAACGTCCACTACTTCCACTACTATTGTATAAGAGAAAAGAACATTCACAAAAAAATTGACATCGATATATACAACGGTGTAGATTTGCCTAGAGGACAAACATCCACCGTTATATCTATAAATTTGACAACGAAGTGATACAGATGGGTATATTGTAATAGAATATTATGTTCACATCGTCACAACGTGTTCAAGTAACGCATCGGCGACAAAAATTTCAAAAATTTGTCTTCGCTCAAACGTCGTAAAAAATATCAAAACATATAGAATACATGATTTGGGAACGAACATTTTTTTGTCTGTCGGTCTGTATGTCTGTTTGCTTGTAGCCACGATAACCTTAGAACGAATTGAGATATCGTCTTCAAATTTGGTATACAGTTAGCACTCGACAAACGAACGGCTCGAATTATTTTTGGGTAAAATCGCTTGGGGGTAGGGGATGAATTTAGTGGTATGGTGAAAATTGACATTTTTTCGTTAAAACTCGAGTAATATAGTAATATAACGTTTCAGTGTTTATTTATTATAAAACTTTTCATTTCATCAAACATCTGATATACTGTGCTGAAATTAAATTAGGGGTTGAATGTGTGGGGGTAGAATATTGTTGACAAAATTTTCGATTTTTTATTGCCAAAACGGCGTAAAAAGTTTCAAAATTTGATTCTGGAACGCAATTTTTTTTTGTCTGTCGGTCGGTCGGTCATCGGTTCGTCGGCATCTACGCCTGTCTGTTAATAGGCGCAATGACTTTCAAACGAATTGAGTTATCATCTTCAACTTTGGTACCCAGTTAGCACGCGACAAAGGAACGCTTCGAATTGTTTTTGGGTAAGATCGCTTCAGGGGGTAGGGGATAAATTAGGGGTGATTTGGTGAAAATTGACATTTTTTCAAAAACACTCGAGTAATATAACGTTTCAAAAGTTTATTGGTACAGAAATACAAATATTTTCTTCGTGGTCAAGTCATGGGCCGTAAATTCATTCCATGAGAATGTCTCTCTTAAGAGAATAAATTATCACAGCTATGTGGAAGTTATGATTCAATTTGCAGCACTATTTTTAACTACCTACCGAATATTTGTAAATGCACTTATTTTTTGTGATACAATATAATAGTATTACATAGTAATATAAAAACGAAGTGAAACCGAAAGTTTTAGTATATTATTCTACTTCCACATCGTCACAACGTGTGGAAGTATGGCATCGTCGACAGAAATTTCAATTTTTTTCGCTTAAACGTCGTAAAAGGTGTCAAAACACATAGAAAACTTTATTTGGGAACGAAAAGTTTTTTGTCTGTCGCTCTGTATGTCTGTCTGTTTGTAGCCGTGATAACTTTAGAACAAATTGAGATATCATCTTCAAATTTGGTATACAGTTAACACCCGAAAAACAAACGGTTCGGATTGTTTTGGGGTTAAATCGCTCCAGGGAGTAAGTGATTTGGTGACCATTGGCATTTTTTCGTTAAAACTCGAGTAACATAACGTTTTACGGTTTGTTTATTAGAAAACCTTCAATTTCATCAAACATCTGGTATTCTGTGCTGAAATTAATTTAGGGATTGAATGTGTGAGAGTTGAATATTGATGCAAGAAGTTTCGACATTTTTTTTTTTGCTAAAACGGCGTAAAAAAGTCTCAAAACATATAGAAATCTTGATTCTGGAACGAAAATTATTTGTCTGTCGGTCGGTCGGTCTGTCGGCATGTACGTCTCTCCGTTAATAGACGCAATAACTTACAAACGAAGTTAGATATCATCTTCAAATTTGGTATCAAGTTAGCACCCGACAAAGGAACGCTTATAATTGTTTTTGAGGAACATCGGTTCAGGGAGTAGTGGATAAATGAGAGGTGATTTGGTGAAAATTGACAGTTTTTTGTAAAAACTCGAGTAATATAACGTTTCAGGAGTTTATGGGTACAGGTATACAAATATTTTCTTTGTAGTCAAGTTGTGGATCCTAAATTCGTTCTATGAGAACGTTTTTCTGAAGAGAATAAATTATCACAGCTATGTGGAAGTTATGACTCAATTTGCAGTACTATTTTTTGGCGCAAGAAAATAAATGTTTTTCAATTACAAAACTAGGTATTATTTTGCAAAAGGCCACTAATAGTAAGTAATTATCAAGAAACGTTATAAACTTTCCAAGAATCTATGATACAGCGTTTTAGTGCAATAAAAAGTCTGGACGCAGCAAGTGCGTTATGGTAGTGAATTTTCATAGAAATGGTCGGGCACCAAACATTTTTTTATTAAATGCTTATAACGTTTTTTTCTTGTCACATAGAGATAAGATTTCGGTAGATAGTTTACTTTTTATAAGGTCAACCTACGTACCAAATTTGGTTACCAACCTTTTTTTTAATTTTAGGCGAATTTTAGAATTTTTCTAAATTGGTTAATGAAGTTATCCAAACTACTTGCAAAAGGAAAGTACCTGCTAAATTTCATGAAAATCGGCCAATTATTTTTTGAGTTATCGGTGTGACATATACATACATACATATATATATATATATATATATATATATATATATATATATATATATATATATATATATATATATATATATATATATATATATATATATATATATATATATATATATATATATATATATATATATATATATATATATAGCTATGGTATTGCACTCTTAAGTTGTTGAGCATGAGAATTTTAATTATTATGGGTTTTCCTTTTTATTATAAAGCACTTATTTTTATGGCCCATTTAAAGTATTAACATTGATAAGAATGAAATTATTGCCAATATTTCTTTACTTACCGTTGTATCTGCAATTTTTTCATCATATTTCACGCGTAGAGTTATAAAAAACTCGGGACGCAGCAAGTGCGTTATGGTAGTGAATTTTTATTAAATGCTTCAAATTTAAATAACTCAATTTTCTATAAACTTAGAGAGTTTAATTTTAGCACGTATTAAGGTCTTTCCTAAGGCAAGATATCCACAAAATTTCATTAAAATAACTTTGTAATTTTCGGAGAAAAAAAATTTTTTCGAAAGAAAATTTAAAATTTGAATTACTCAATTTTCTCAAAACTTAGAAAGTTTAATTTTGGTACGTAGTAAGATCTGTCCTGAGGCAACATATATAGTAAATTTCATTAAAACAGCTTTGTTAGTTTCGGAGAAAAAAAAATTTCGAAAGAAAACTCAAAATTTTCCCGGAAAACCCCGTCCGATTTTTCTGGATAACGAACTCATCCAAGCCAATAATAAAAGAAAGGCACTTGCCAAGTTTCATCGAAATCGGTTAATTATTTTTGGAGTTATCAGAGGGATACATATATATATATATATATATATATATATATATATATATATATATATATATATATATATATATATATATATATATATATATATATATATATATATATATATATAAACATATAAAATTGAAACTGACCCCGGATATGGGTTCTAGGGGTCCTAGTTCGCACTCATTTGAAAGAATTTTTTCAAAGTCTCACCATCGATACCTCTCTATTAGTGAATTTTCTTTAATAAAAATTCACTAATTAGGCTAGCATTTTTGTTTTGATGTAGCTCATTTGTATTTTTTTATATTTATGTTAATCCAGAGTGTTAGAAATTTCGTTAAAACATTCTCAAATTGAGTTTTTATTATTTTATTCCTTTAATTGATACTTATTTGAATATAGACTTATTTAGTGATATTCTTTTTATGGGTAAAATTAATCAGATAATATAAATAAAATCTATAATGTTTTATTTCTGATTATTTCAATTCTGTTCAAAAAACATAGCTATATAAAAAAATATTGATCCTTGTCAATAAATCACACAAATTAAAACCTTATTATAACAAGGCATTAAACTATATTCTATGACTTTGTCATTAATTCGGCCTTTATCAGCATATACCCCTTAATGTTATAAATATATACAAAAATCATCAAGTAACAGAAAAATTCCTAAGACTAAACACACAATAGAAAAATTTGCACATTTGTAATTGCAATATTCACAAAATTGACTTACTGCTTAATGTCTCTAATTGTTTCTTCATTTGAGATTTGACTTATCCGCTACTGGACCGTCTATACTTGGATTTCACTCTCGCCACCATTATATTGTGATAATTAATTATTATCGAACTTATTTTGAATAGCCCTTTTGTACTGAAAATAATCTCCTATCTTGGATACTATTATTGGTTAATATCCATATATTGCTGCTTTTTACTATTGTTTCATTCTCGTGCAATTTACAATGAACAAGCCCTCTTTTCTTTATTAAAAGTTCTTTACATGCTGGCAGTTCCAGCTCGAATGCTAATTACACTGTTACTTCTATTCTCACAGTTTCATCTTGAGTGTCCCTTTAACCCTGTTGCTTTCTACTCTCGCAGTTCCACGTTTAATCCTCTTAATAAAATCCCTTTTCACTTTAAATATCTGCGCTTCTCTCAAACTGAAACGTCTCTCTCTCTCTCTCTCTCTATTTAACACAGGCTGTGCTACAGGGCTCACTAGCGCGCCACCTTCCTATTGTCCAAACTCCTTATTAAGTACACAAAAAAACCGTGTCATTGTTTCACTATCATTGTGTGCCTTTTTAGAATTTATTCACAATATTTTTTTATCTTTAACATTACCTCCTCAATACAATGTGTCTATATACCTACTTTACATCTATTTAATTCGACCATATAAAAATTATTTTGCTTAACCAAAACAATATAAATAAAAACAAAGCATTCTGTATTCTCTATTCAATTTGACCATATAAAAAGTATGTTCCTTAACTAAAACAATGTACATAAAATCAAAGCATTGTTATGTATTCTTTATATTCCAATGATGTTTACTATTGAACCAAAATATCCAACACTCTTTTAAATATACAGGGCATTCCAATATTAGAATGCATAAATTTAATATACATGCCTCGTTTTTCACCACAAAAAGGTTTCTATTTTTAATCCACATTTGCTTTTATAGCAATTCCCCCTTTCTAAAAGTGTGTCTGGATATTGACTATTAGTCATACCATTCTTGTTTTATTTTATTACAGCCTATCTATTTATTTAATTGTAATCATGTTTTATATTGAAAATTTCCCTTATTCTATCATTTCATTTTCACCTTTAATTCATTAACTATTTTGTGGCAATTCGTCATTATTTACAAGATACGAACCTTCATTTCTAAATAAAAGTTTCGGGCATATCTCTTTTCCCCCTTCTACCTTTTTAAATGATTTTATGATCACTAGGTCTCCTTTTTTAAATCTTACTCTCTTTCTATTTCTTCTCTGTTCAAAATATATCCCAAAAATTTTACTTCTTTTTGATTGACATTTATGACATTCCCTGGTTATTTTGACATATGCAATATCCCTCAGTATTTATTTCTGTAAATAACAATTATTGGTATAATTTTTTCCTATTGGGTATTTTCTTTTAAATTTTAATTCATTATGTTATACTATTTATATTGATATACTACAATGGAATAGGAATATTTTATATATTTTTTATCTATAAACTTCCAATAATTTAACTTGTTTACACTACATATATGGTCTCTATACTTTCCCTTTCCAAGCAATCCCCTATACATATTTTATAATACTTTCATTATATTAACTTTTATTATTCATTATATATTCTAATATGATATTCATATTCTTACACATATGTATCATATTTCTTATTTATATCATTACACTTTTCATATTATTTTCGCTACACCACCTATACCAACTCTTCCCTATCAATCCGACCCATATATGTTTTATTTTTCGTTAATTGTAACTCTTTTTCGGTACGTAACCGGTTTCTGCTTTTATATATTTTTCTGCTCCACTTATTCCATGTTTTCTTTACTGAATACTTTTTATATTTCCCCCTTTTCACTTTTATGTTAAGATTACTTTAATTGACATATTCAATAACTGTCTCCAATTTTGAGCACTGCTCCTAATTTAATACCAATTAATTTTTCTAGTAAATTTTTGTTTTCCTAATTTATATTATCGCTTGGGTTACTATAATTCCTACTTGTTTTTATTATTCATGCTTATGATGTTTAATTTTATTTTCTCAGGGTTATGTCACTGTAATTTTTATTTTAAATTGACCAATTTTCCGTCATATATTTCTATCTAATCAATTTTTATTTACTTTAGGAGAAATTTCTCTCTCTTGTAATTTTACTGTTGATTTTGTACATTAAATTATTGTCAGTCTCGTTTTGCCTATTCGGCATGCGATTATCCTTTTCAATGCTTATGTCATACTGGATTCGATCAAAATTCATGAAGATTAATTTTATTTATCTTATATTTTTGCTTTTTGCTTTGGAAATTAAAATTGCTATGATTACTATGACGTGTCTTGTTATTTACGTTATTTAGTTTATTTTCATGCCGAATGTGTCTGTGCTTGTCATTAAATTTTGGTTTATAAGTTTTAAATTTATTATAATTTCTAGAATATTTCTTTTTATAAAATTTCTGGCTATCATTGTATTTATATTTATTGTAAAAATTATTGTTTTCAAAGAAAAGTACTCTAATTTTAATATTTTGGTTATTGTCATTATTTTCTAGATAATGTTTATTACATTGAAGTTTAGTTTTATTTGTCTGGTCATTTTCAATTTTCATACAGTATAAATATTGTGTTGTCGTTATTAATTTTCCTTTTTTGTCGGTGTTTAAGTATTTTTCAGGGCTCATTTCTTGTAGAGTTTCTTCTTGCAGTATTTCCTTTTCTATATATTTTTCTGGGCTTGTTTCTAGTAAATTTTCTTCTTCTTTCATTTTAATTAGTTGTTCAACGGCTTCCTGTCCGACACGGACCACAATCCTGTCTACTGACTCCACAAACCTTTCGACCTTTTTAATGTCGTACCTCCTCATTGCAGTTTCTTCATTTATTTTGTCATGGCATGGCTGTATTCATGTGTCCTTCATTATTTTATGGCTTCCTTGGCACTTTTCTTCACTTGTTTTTATCCCATCGTCCAGTTTATGAATTTTTGTGTGGAAATTTGTTTCCATAATTTTTTGTCTTTTATTCACTTTTGTTAAAATCTCTGTTTTATTTTGCTGTATGTTTTCATATAATCTCCTGAAATTTTCTTCAGTATGTTTATTATATTCTTGTTGTTGTTTGGCTATCCTTAAAATATCTTGTTTAGTTTCATTTTTGTTTTCTTCTAATTTGTTATCTAACTTTTTATTGTTTTTTTTCTAACTTTTCATTGTTTTCTTCTAATTTTATTTCTAATTTTTCATGTTTTTTTTTTCTTTTCATTGTTTTTTCCATCATTTCAATCAAAACTGCTAACTATTTAGACATGGATGTTTCTTCTTCCTTTTGTTTTCTCACTGTTTGATTTGAAGGGTTTTATATCACGGTGCTGTTATGCTCCTTTTCTTCTCCTATTATACAAGTTACACCGACCTGATATTCTGTTTCTTCTTCTTCTTCTTGTGATACAGTTTCCTCTTCTCTTCCAAAATTTCTTTAGGCTCGCTCCATTCCTTGTACTGTTTAAGTTTTTCTCTTTCCTGCTTTTCCATTTTCCCCGGATCTTCAGGTACTCTAATCTCAGGTTCTTCTGATTCCTTTGCTTGTTCTGTCCTAATTGGGTTTTTACTTTCCACTTGTTTTTTTCCCGGACACATTTAGGCTTTATTATAAATTTTTTTCAGTGTGAATTTAAAATTTAATTATCCCCCTTTCTAAGTATTGACAAGTTATTTAAAAGTTTTATTACAATATTATATTAAAAAGAATGTTTAAATTATGGTCCTGTATTGTGTTCAATTTTATTCCTTTGCGTAGATTAAAATGGTTACCGTTATTTTGCCAGGCAATGCTCCTGTACACTTTTTTAATTATAACTGATTTAATCACGCTCCTAGAGACAAATTGTGGAGAAATGCGAGGAATTCTACCAGCTATTATCTTGCTTTGCAAGACAATGCTCCTGTACACAAAATTTTTAATTCCCTTTTAAATAACCCTGTTAAATTTATTTTTCACAAAACAATTTGTTATTTTTAATTTGTCCAAATTGCAATTTGATTTTTCATATATAAAAAATTATGCGAAAATTTTATACTGTACTAAAATACTAAAATTTTTGTTAAGTTTCGAAACAAAATGGTTCAATTAATTTTCTGTCAATATTCTCTTTAATACTAGCATTGAAAACTTCAAAATGCTTATTCACTAAAATTAAATGAAAATTTGCTATTGGCTACCGTTGGTTCATCAAATTTTGTTATTAAAATTTGCTTTAATTAAGTTAAATTAAATGAAACGTGCTAATTTCAAATTTAATGGTTTTTAATGCCCTAATGTTGGTTTGCTAAAATTTTCTATGAAAATAAATTCCTTTTGTCAAAAAAAAATTTAATGCACCACCGTTGGGACGCCAAACAGTTATTATGGTAATAAATAATCTTTTTGAAATTCTGTGGAAGGGTTTTTTAAGCACCCACGTTTGGTCACCATTAAGTTGCTATGGTATTGCACTTTTAAATTGTTGAGTATGAGAATTATTATGGGTTTTCCTCTTTGTTATAAAGCACCTATTTTTATGGCCCATTTAAAGTATTAACATTGATAAAAATGAAATTATTGCCAATATTTCTTTACTTACCGTTGTATCTGCAAATTTTTCTCTTATCTCACGGGCAGAGTTCTAAAATTGGGCTAGCATTTTTGTTTTGATGTAAGTCATTTGTAATTTTTTATATTCATGTTAATCCAGAGTGTTAGAAATTTCGTTAAAACATTCTCAATAGAGTTTTAATTAATTTTATTCTTTTAATTGATACTTATTTGAATATGGACTTACTTAGTGATATTTTTATGGGTCAAATTAATCAGATCAATTATATAAATAAAATCTATAATGTTTTATTTCTGATTATTTCAATTCTGTTCAAAAAACATAGCTATATAAAAAATTATTGATCGTTGTCAATAAATCACACAAATTAAAAGCTTATTGTAACAATGCATTAAACTATGACTTTGTCATTAATTCGGCCTTAATCAGCATATCCCCCTTAATGTTATAAATATATACAAAAATCATCAATGTAATAGAAAAATCCCTAAGACTAAACACACAATATAAAAATTTGCACATTTGTAATTGCAATATTAACAAAATTGACTTACTACGTAATGTCTCTAATTGCTTCTTCATTTGAGATTTGGATTATTCGCTATTGGACCGTCTATACTTGGATTTCACTCTCGCCACCATTATATTGTGATAATTAATTATTATCGAGCTTATTTTGGATAGCCCTTTTGTACTGAAAATTATCTTCTATCTTGGTTACTATTATTGGTTAATATCCATATATTGCTGCTTTTTACTATTGTTTCATTCTCGTGGAATTTACACTGAACAACCCCTCTTTTCTTTATTAAAAGTTCTTTACATGCTGGCAGTTCCAGCTCGAAAGCTAATTACACTGTTACTTTATATTCTCACAGTTCCATCTTGACTGCCCCTTTAACCCTGTTACTTTCTACTCTCGCAGTTCCACGTTTAATCCTCTTAATAAAATCGCTTTTCACTTTAAATATGTGTGCTTCTCTCAAACTGAAATGTCTCTCTCTCTCTCTCTCTCTCTCTCTCTCACTCTCTATTTAACACAGGCTGTGCGACAGGGCTCACTAGCACGCCAACTTCCTATTGTCCAAACTTCTTATTAGGTACACAAAAAAACCATGCCATTGTTTCACTGTGTGCCTTTTTAGAATTTATTCACAATATTTTTTTATCTTTAACCTTACCTCCTCAATACCATGTGTCTATGCCTACTTTACATCTATTTAATTCGACCATATAAAAATTATTTTCCTTAACCAAAACAATATGAATAAAAACAAAGCATTGTTCTGTATTCTCTATTCAATTTGACCATATAAAAAGTATTTGCCTTAACTAAAATAATATACATAAAATCAAAGCATTGTTCTGTATTCTTTATATTCCAATTATCATTGGTCAAATTGAATAGAGAATACAGAACAATGCTTTGTTTTTATTTATATTACTATTTAACTAAAATATCCAAGACTCTTTTAAATATACAGCGCATTCCAATATTAGGATGCATAAATTTAATATACATGACTCGTTTTTCTCCACAAAAAGGTTTCTATTTTTAATCCACATTTGCTATTTATAGCTATATATATATATATATATATATATATATATATATATATATATATATATATATATATATATATATATATATATATATATATATATATATATATATATATATTTATGTTTGTATGTATATGTTCATGTATATACACAGGATGGCCCACCACATACGCCACGGGCTCTAACGTCTAACGTTCGTTATTTCGAATTTATTTCAAACGGTGATTGTGTAGGTTGAAAAGTACTACAACTTAAAATTATTTTCAAATATACAGAATGATCCAAAAAGTGTTACACCTCATAGTTATATTTTTTCTTATGGAACACCCAGTATTTGACATTTTTGAATTCTATGGAAAAAGTAAGGTTCACTTTACTCCAAGGATCCCCACACCTAGCTATTCCGGTTTTCCAGATATCTTTATTTTTCGACGAATGTGAGGTTTTTGTAAAAAAATCTTATCTCCATTGTCAAATGATATCGTAAAAAAACTTACTAGCTTTTGATGGTGGATTTGGTACTTCGTCAACTACTGTAGTCAATATTTCGCAATACTCTACAGGGCGTTCAAAAATTCAAGTTTTATTATCAGCACCATCAAAGTAGATTATTTCATTTATTTCAAATAGAACACCTTATATTTTTCGTGGCATTTCATAGAGAAAATAATTCCCTTTCATATGATGCTAGGGTTCCGTATACCCAAGTGCAGCGGTTCTGGCGCTATTCACACTTTTATTATTGTTTTTGCATAAATAAGAATTTTTCATTTTTAACAACAAATTTGACTTGCTTTGTTTGATATTCAATCTGGAAACTAGTCCAAAGTAAACAAATGATAAAAATAAAACAGAAATACCAAGAGTAATTAAAATAAACATAGTTCTACAAATGTTCAAACTGACGTCTTTCCTGTTCAATGCATAAATGTAGCCTTTGTTCGAAGGACCGCTTGACATTGAGCAACATTTGCGGCAATATTGTATTGAAAGCATTCCGTATGCGTTGTTTCATGTCATCTTGTGTGGTCGGGGGCATTTCATATACGATATTTTTAACATACCCCGAACGAAGAAACCTATGAAACATATCTCCATTTAGGTGTTCATTGAAAAAGTAAGGACCTATTACTCGTGACCCTGATATTCCACCCCACACATTAATAGACCAACGATTCTGAGGGTTAATACTGCAGCAAAAATGTGGATTTTCATGAGCGTAGTAATGAAAATTATGTCTGTTTACCAAGCCGTTACTATAGAAAGTCGATTCGTCTGTTAACAGCACATAACTGAACAATGCTTCATCCCCACCCAACATCTCTAATGCCCACATACAGAAATCAAGTCGTCGATTGAAGTCAGCATCTGAAAGTTCTTGATTTAGCTGAATATGGTAGGGATGAAATTTGTGTTTTCTAATTATTCTGCCAATGCTCTGCCTACTCAACGCCGTTTCATGACTGACTTTGCGCTGGCTTAGTGGGGATTTTCTATTAATAGGATCCAATGACTGCAAACACATTTTCTTTATTTCCGGTAATTGGACTCTGTTTATTGGTCTTTTCATATGCTACGCTTCCAGTTCTTCGAAAAACTCCTAACAATCTTTCAAGACGTCTTCTGAATGGATGATTTCGTGCTGGATATTTTTGTGCGTAAACTCGTGACGCCAGTAAACAATTTTCATGACATTCGCCAATAGTTAGAATCATATCGATTCGTTGCTGTATAGGATACATGCTCATTTCAAAGACAATAATTTTAGAAATGATAAAATGACAAAAGAGAGTAGCGATATAATTGAAGATTTAGAAGTTGTGCTGTAGGTAATCACAAACAAGAATTGACAAGAATCGACAAATGTCACAGGCATATGTACAATCAAGTAACCATGTACGTTTCATTCATTTCAATATCCGATGCAGAGAATTTGTTATCAAGAGCAAAGTCTTATCTATACAAAAACGGTTACAGTTAGCATAAGAAAGCCTATGTAGTTTTTACAGCAATCGAATATCGCTTTAGATTAGCCTATAAAATACAGGCTGTTCCATTTGAAATGAACACAGTAATCAACTTGGCATGTGTAAACAATAACAAAAGTGTGAATAGCGCCAGAACCGCTGCACTTGGGTATAGGGAACCCTATAGTATAATATGAAAGGGAATTATTTTCTTTATGAAATGCAACAAACATATAGGGTATTCCATTTAAAATAAATGTAATAATCTGCTTTGAATGTGCCGATAATAAAACTTGAATTTTTGAACGCCCTGTAGAGTATTGTTAAATATTGGCTACGGTAGTTGATGAAATACCAAATCCACCATCAAAAGATAGTGAGTTTTTTTTATAATATCATCTGACAATGAAGATAAGACTTTTTTTGGAAAACCTCACATTCGTCGGAAAATCAAGATATCTGGAAAACCGTAATAGCTAGGTATAGGGATCCTTGGAGTAAGTAAACCTTATGTTTCCCATATCATTCAAAAACGTTGTCAAGTACCGGAAGTTCCATAAGAAAAAACATAACTTTGAGGTGTCACACTTTTTTGGATCACCTGTATATTTGAAAATAATTTTAGGTTGTAGTCCTTTTCAACCTACACAATCTCCGATTGAAATAAATTCTAAATAACAAAAAATATAGCCGTGTGAGTCCGTGGCGTATGTAGTGGGCCAGCCTGTATGTGTATATATATATATATATATACATACATAAATAAATATATATATATATATATATATATATATATATATATATATATATATATATATATATATATATATATATATATATACATCTTAAAAACTGAAACTGATCCCGGATATGGGTTTGAAGGGTTCTAATACGCACTCATTTGAACTAATTTTTTTCAAAATTCAAAAACATTTTTTGCAAATCTCACGGCATGTGTGACGTAAAACCTAATTTTTGTTGTCTTTGGTGACTTAACAAACAGTCAGTGGTTTAGATCATATTCCTAACTTTAACATTATAAGTTGCGATTGACAACCAAATACGCCATGTATACAGATTGGTCCAAAAGAAATAATACACAGAGATTCTAGGTATTGTGGTGCCCTTCAAATTAAAAAATATTCACACTTTTTTGTTAGTATCGCCAGAAATCTTTCAATTGAAAAATAATTTTCTCTTGTACTTTCTTAACAAACAAAAAAATATATGTTGTTGAATAATGAACGATAAAATAACCGTTTTCGAAATATTTACGACTTTAAAAATGACAGAAATTGAATATATGGGCACAAAACACATTTTCAAACTTGGTGTGCGTTAACGCACCGTAACCCTGGATGACAGACATTTACAACGCTCTTTTTTTTTAATTGTTAAGAAATAAAGATGAATTTGATCAATCATTTTAATGTTAGAAATGTAAAGATTAATAGAAAAATATTATAACTTATGACTATCTACGTTTATTATTGGGAAAAGAAACGACTTTTCATTTCTTTATTCAAATTTTACAGTGTGTTCCACAAATAAGCATAATGATTAGTTACTTAAATATTGACAACGACAAAGGTTTATAGTGGCCGCACCATTATCCTCAATACGCCTGAGGAAAAATTATCCGAGTTTGAATAGTATTTCATTTCTAAATAAATTGGCAGCTTCTATAATTTTTGTCATAATTATTCACGGGTGTTTATTGTGTCACTGTAGCCAACTAATTTTCGGTAACAACAAAAAGGTCTAGTGGGCTAAAATGTGGGCTATGAGCTGGCCAAGCGATTGAGCTGTCACAGCCCGTCTATCTTTGGTGATACTTATTTCTTGGCATTGCATTGCTTTCTGGAGAACACATTGCCAGCCTTGATGTTTTAAAATGGAACCATGTCCAACTGATGTGTCAAATCGATGGAGACCCGAATCCTGAATGCAACTAAGTAACGTTGCCTCATATAAGTTAAGTCGATCTAGGAGTATGACGCCACAGTTTTAAAATGTCGAGTACTTTTTGACTCACCTAAATAACTGCATAACTACTCAATGGTTAGGCTATGTTGTGACGTAGGTGAACCATAAAAGTCCCTCCACTGTAATATTAAGGTATATCGTGGCTAGCGCCTAATTGTTCTATATTTCACCCAACAACAACCTCTTACAGAGGTCGATAATTTTTGTGAGCGAAAATTGATCCAGATCTTTTGGTGCGAGTTAGATCTTGCCAAAAAACAGGTCTTGTCCTGTCCGCAGCTGGACAGGAACATACAATGTGCTCTGCTATTTCGTCACTCTCTATACACAGCCGGCACTGGGTTTCTTTTCTGAGCCCAATTCTATGCATGTGGTGACGCAAGCGGCAGTGTCCAACAGGCCGACCAGAGTTCTCAGTTATTACCTGTTTGACTTTACAAGTTTTTTAGCCTCTACTTTTGTTATGCAACACATACACAGAACATTTAACTCTCAAGGGCCATTTATGAAGGCCTTTGAGTGTGTACACTTTGTTAAGTTTGGAATTTTAGACAAGGGCATGAAGGTAATTTTGTATATGGATGCCACAGTGGTTACAAAAGTGATAAGAAAAGGTTTCTTTTTTAAAGCTCCTGAAAACAATATAAAGACTGGAGGGAAGCAGCACACTGCAAGAAGAGACATTAAAGTGGACACTTTATGTGGAATCTTTTTTCAGAAGATAAAAAATGATAGCATCGACCTCTTTCAGCTTGTCATTTCCCATTGAATGCCAACTTTAAAGAAATTATTATCTCGTCAAATTGTGCAAATCTATCTCAATTTCCTACAAAGAAGGAAAGCTTGTACTTGCAACAGAACATAATTTAATCTAACATCCTCTTCTAAACTTTCAGCTGCCAAATTATCTTCTTTGATGTCATTTTCCAGACCTTACATAAAATTTCCATTCCACCATAATTGCAACTCCCTTCAACAATTCTACTGTGACTGTAAACATTTCGTTCTACTTTGGATTGAAAACTGTTTTTTTTTCTTACACCAACACACGATTAGAAAGCCATAATTATTGACAAGCACAACAAATTTGACATATTTGCTTGATAGCACTCCATAGGTCTGTATTTTTTAGAACTTTCTACCAGAAAATACGAATAATTCTGCATAAACACTATTTAAGGCTAGATGCATTTTCACCATAATTAGAAATGCATACCGGTTTGCTCTTATTAGAGCTTGTCAGTGCGCTATTATACTAGTTACAGCGAGAATACACGTAAAGCAATTTAGGCTAAGGTAGCCATAGCCTCCTAGAACGGTGTATATGTTGTCACGACTGCTCCAATAAGCACAAAATGTTATTGAGCTGTGCACAACCAACCAACATGGCCAGGGCTCACAATTTACAAAATTGTTGGTGGGTTGTACAAAGTCTTTATTTATAACATTTTGTGTTTATTGGACCAGTCGTGACAACATACTACCTGATTCCGAACCGAGATAGCGACCCTGTCGTACATCTCAAAACGTTCTAAACACTATTTACAGACTTGCAATTTAATGAAAAGACCAATTTGCAAATATTTCTTTATTTAAAAAAAAACAGATGATACATAATAATAACTAAATGATCTTATTACCAACTTGAAAATTAGTTATAAAAAAAAGTTTCATTTCATAAAATTAAAATTAACACTAGCACAACCAAATAAGTTCACTTAATTATCGTGTCATTACAAAAAGTAAGTGGAGCTATGCCAACTATGAAAAGAAAAACATAGGACATATGACCACTAAGCAACCTGAAACTGTAACAATTATGAGCACTAGAAGGTAACCATTTAAGATTAGTTTTTATCATATACACAGGTGGACAATTTTGAGGGTCGACACTATTAGAAACTCAAAAGCGATAAGCATTTTGTTAAATCAGACAAGAGTTGCATAGTTACATTGGCATGTGAGAAGTTATTTCAGATTGTAAAATTTTCTATACGTTACTGGATATACAGTGTGGTAGAAAAGTATGGACTACCCCTTATAACTACGTCACCTTTTTTAAATGGAACCTGTATATTATTGCATTTTTGGATTCCTTGGAAAATTCTAGATATGTTTCATGTATGATGTCCTATACCTATCTTCAACTGTTTACGAATTATTGACAATTGAAAATTAGACATTTTCGATGAAAATAAATATAAAAATCGAATTGTCAGAGCGTTGTTTTTGTTAATTTTATTTAACAAAAATCATTAATGAAGAGATCGCGACTTTCCAATTTTGAAAAAATTTCTTCAAATCAGCACATGGAACCCAAATCCGAGGTCGGTTTCAGACTTATATATATATATATATATATATATATATATATATATATATATATATATATATATATATATATATATATATATATATATATATATATATATATATATATATATATATATATATATATATATATATATATATATATATATATATATATATATAGAGAGAGAGAGAGAGGTTTATATATTTATGTCACACCGATAACTCAAAAAAGATTTTCATAAAATTTGGTAAGTACCTTCCTTTCAAAGTGGCTTGGATAAGTTCGTTAGCCAGGAAAATCGGACTAGTTTTCCCCGGATAATTTTGAGTTTTCTTTTGGAAAATTTTTATATCTCCGGAAATAACAAAGTTAGGGCAACCATATTGGGTACGAGGGTTTATATCATAAAAAGAAAACCATGCACCAAAATTTGAATCTCTACGTTTAAATAAAACAAAGTTATAAGCTTTTAAGTTTTTATTTTTAAAACGTCAAAAAAGTCGCGATTCGATACGTCAAAATTGACATGTTCTAGATAGAGAACCTAAATGAACACGGCTATGCAGCATAGATGTCGTAAGAAGTAGGAAAGCCTTAAGTTTCAGCTACAATCTTTATTGTTCTTTATTTTATTAAATTATTTGCAGAAAATTAATTTAAAATAGACCCTTTATGTGATGTGGCAGTTTCAGTTAATTATTTAATTCTAATAACGGAATTAGATTACATTATTTAGCGTTTTTTTTTTCAATTGGGCAAAGTAGAAGTTTTTATGGAGAAATGGTGTTGGTAAGTAGTTTCTCCTTTCTATAGCCTTCTGTAAGGTGAATTTTTTACAGTTTGCATTTCTAACTCCGTGGTAGCATGTTTACCCTGCACAGAACCTCAAATTTGCTTTAGGTCTCTTAACTGTATTGTGAAGTTGAGATCACAGCATTTGTCCGATGGTTAATGCATAAAGGGGTTCCTCTAGGCATGTTCCTGATATTTTTTCAAAAAAAAAAAAACAATGCGCTAATCTGATAATTTACCTATAAATGTTATTAATATTTAAAAAATGGAAACAACGCTCGCGCCTGGAATAAAGTTCTCTTCGTCATTTTAATTTTAAATGAAATTTCCTTCTCCCGTTTCGCACCCATTCAACACATTGGGCACAGAAAATATAGGAATTTACTTAAAATTGTCATTTATAATTGAAGAAAAATAAAACTTGTTCTAGGTATGCAACGAAAAATTCACACGAAATAGAATAATTTCTAGATTATAAAACCTACTGCGACGCTATAATGAAACAACGTTAAATGAGACGAAAACCATTTTCAAGTTAAGGGATCTAAAAATGTTAAAACAGTAAAATAAGCTTTCGTACTTCAAAAAAAAAACAAGGTTCTTATAAGGCGTAATACAATAGTGCATAATAGTCCACGGCAACAGTACATGTCATATTCAACTGACAAATTATTTTGATAAATGTCAGATCTACTTTCAAAGTGACATGAAAATAATTATTTTGTTTTCTGACATTGGTAATACAAATGTAGACATGCTCTTCTTCATACATTCATATTTATTTTCGGCCATCAAAATTTTACCTATAGAGTTGGATACAATTTTAGTGACTTCAATTTTGAAAAGATTTGTTCAAATGAGCCCGAACTAGGCCCCATGGAACCCATATCCGGGTTAGTTTCAGTTTTTATCTGTTTTCATATACAGGGTCTTCCAGGAGTTGTGTAAAAATTCACCTACTGATAAAACATCGAAAAATAAGTGGTGTTTTGTTGATAAACATGTGTCCTCCGATGCTTCATTACGGAGATACAACCCCTCAAATGGGTGGCTTGTAAATACTTTTTTGGTTATAACTTCCAAATATCTCATTCGATTTTCATGAAATTTCGAGAGTTCAGTCAAGTATCAAATAATCGTTTCGAATAAGAAAAATCAAACATATCATAATTTTAAACGTTGTTTTCTAGGGGGTAGGGGTGGTTTTTCACCCTAAACTTTTTTGGGGGTAAATATTTTGAACTCTGGGCCCAAGCATTGAATTCTACTTAGAAAACTGAATAAAAAAGGTATACTTAGTAAATTACAATAAAATGCACCGTTTGCGAATTATTTGATTTTGAATATTTTGGCTAAAAGATCTATTGTAATTTTTCTCCGGTCAACTGCATGTGAAGTTAGTTTTTTAGAGAATTAAGGGATGGAAATGAAAATAGCGCGTACCAGAAAACCACCATATTTGTAAATAAAATAATTAATTTCAAGACCACACAATGTTGTTTTATGGGACTATTCGTACATAAAGTATTGATGACATTATTCAAATAATAATAATAATAAAATAAACACATTTCTAAGTTAACGACAATTAATACAATCAGTAACATACAACAAGATAACGGAATTTCAATTACTTAATATTATATGCTCAAAATGACCACACTCCATTTGAATACATGCATTACACCTCGGAAACAAAGATTTATAATCTCTAAATATTTGTCCATTATCTTGATTTACTTGATTTATAGCTGCATGTATTCTTTGAATAAGCTCTTCTCTGGTGTGAACCACTTCTGCATAAACCAGTTGCTTCAAGTAGCCTCATAAAAAGAAGTCAAGTGGTGTGTGGTCTGGTGATCTCGGTGGCCATGGAATAGGACCATGTTGACCTATCCACCTGTGTGGATAGCGGGAATTTAACCAATCCGTTACAAGTCTTCCACTATGTGGGGGTGCACCATCTTGGATGAAATACATATTCCTTCTTAGGTCTAGCGGCAAGTTCTCTAACATATCCGGCAATCCGTTTTCTAAAAATTAAAATTTGTTACTGCATTTTAATTTCCTTGAAATTCGTGAGTCCCTATGATATTACCGTTGCAAATGCCGGCCCAAACATTGACTGAAAATCGTTCTTGAAATCTACTTTCCCTGATTACATGAGGATTGTCGAAGGACGAAAAATAATCATTTCTGAAGTTGTTTATACCGCTTTTTGTAAATGATGCCTCATCAGTCCATAGTATACTGTGTAGAAAGTTATTGTCTTTTGCATGACGGTCTAAAAGCCAATGGCAAAATTGCAATCTTCTTTGACGGTCACCTGGGTGTAAGGCTTGTACTCGTTGGGCATGATAAGGATAGAGCTCCTCCCTATGATTATCCTCCACGCACTATTATGAGGTATCCCCAACTGGGTAGAAATACTGGTGCTGATAGTATTTGCATCGAGAACCGCATCGATTACATTTACTTCCAAACGTGCATTTCTCTATTCGCGTTCTGCGGATCTACTACAAGTGTATTCAGTTTCTGCAAGTCTGCGATATGTTCTCTGAAATACTCCACGTGAAGGGCAGTAACGAGTGGGAAACCTTCGTCAATACTCCTGCACAGCTTGTTTTGCATTAACATTGCAGTATCCATAAATAAACACAATATCTGCAATTTCGGCATTACTGAATTTCTCCATGCTTTTACTAAAGTGATAAATATTTAAAAAGAAATTATGTCCAAAGAATTAACAATAAAGAACGAACAAAGAACAACTACAATAATAACTGAAAATGACACTGTCTAGACAACAATATTATACATACTGAAAATGCATTATTGCTGCTTGTTATATTCACAGCATCTTTGACGTTTCGTTTTCACAGCAACCTATCTAATCTAAAAAAGCTTTACTAGAAAAGATAAATTGAAGCATTTCGTGCTTTTCCTTTTATAATTTTAAAATGATTACTAAAATATTGAAAACCATCCGTACTTTCCAAAAATCATCCCTTAAACATGCTTATTTTCATCTAAATCGGCTATTATTCAGTAATATGTATGAAATTTAGTGACCTTTTTTTGGAGGTGGGATAATTTACTTTTGACAATAACTTCCACACACTTTGACTGAAATGTAACAATTTAATAACTCTGAATATAAATAAAAATATCTTAATTTTAATGGTTGTTTTTCACGGGTGGGGCAGTTTTCACCCCCTACCCGTAACCGACTCAATGAAGCCTTCCCATTTTTAACTAAAACTAATTTCAAAGAAGAGATGTCACAATATAGCCAAAATATTCAAAATCAAATAACTCGTAAACGGTCCATTTTATTGTAATTTACTAAGTATATCTTTTTTATTCAGTTTTCTAAGTAGAATTCAATGCTTGTGTCCTGGGTTCCATATATCCATCCCGCAAAAAAGTTGAGGGTGAAAAACCACCCAACTAGAAAACACCTTTTAAAATTTAGATATTTTTTATTTTTCTTATTTGAGACGTGTATTTTAGCTACTTGACTGAACTCTCGAAGTTTAACCAAAATCGAATGAGATATTTGGAAGTTATAACCAAAAAAGTATTTACAAGCCACCCATTTGAGGGGTTGTATCTCTGTAATGAAGCATCGGAGGATACATGTTTATCAACAAAACCCCACTTATTTTTCGATGTCCTATCAGTTGATGAATTTGTGCACACAACTCCTGGAACAGCCTGTATACAGGGTGACGCATTTCTGGGTTAAGCTCAATATATCCATTATTATACAACATATGAGAAAAAAAATTATATATTAATTATACAATGTCTGGATCTGCATCTTATAAAATTATTTTTGCAATCACAGGTGGCCCATAAGTCGCTGGTGATGCAATTTTTTTTCCTAATCGAACACGCCGTATATTGCAATTTTTTGCATTTTCCATCAAAAAATAATGCATGTTTGTAAGAAAATAAATTCGGGACTCAGCAAGTGCGTTATGGTAGCGATTTTTCATTAAATGTTTCTTTCGATAGCTTAATTTACTATTAACCTAAGGTTCGTTGGCCAGGAAACCAGTTTTTTGGGCACATTTTCGGTTTATTTTTGGAAGATTTTTGTACATTTTCAAACAATAATTATTATTTTGATGAAATATGGTACATTTTTTCTCCTATATAGGTTATACTGGTAACCAAATTTGATGCAAGCTTTCTTAAAAAAAAATTTCCTATTAAAACATTTTAATGAAAATTCACTACCATAACGCCCTTGCTGCGTCCAGGCTTCTTTTAAGTTAACCTGTTGACAGCTTTACAATGACCCAATCTATTCACCTACTCTATTTGGACGGACAATTCTATTTTTATATTAATTTTCATTGAAAATGTCTAGTTTTCATTGAAAATGTCTAATTTTCATTGAAAATGTCTAATTTTCATTGAAAATGTCTAATTTTCAATTGTCAATAATTCGTAAACAGTTGAAGATAAGTATAGGACATCATACACGAGACACATCAAGGAATCAAAAAATTCAATAACATACAGAATGCTCCATTTAAAAAAGGTGACGTTGACGAGATATTTCTCTTATGCAACACCCTGTATATACTAGTATTAGCCAGAAAAGTGTATAATTAAAAATAAAAATTGACGTGTGCGAGCGTTTTTCAAAAAATAAAAAATAACGTAGTTATTAACCCTAGAATACTGGACATTCGTAAAATTTACGACGCGAGCTTAAAGTCGTTAAAGTTCGAATACTTCCGGGCTATGCATCGCCGCGTGCCTCTAGCTATTTTCCTAATTAGTCCACAGCTAGCCAATGGTGCATTCGGTTGTCGCATTTTTTACCGCTAAGTGACATATTTCGCGGGCTCGTCGTAAATTTAACGAAAGTCCAGTGTTTACGTTAGTTTTTATTGTAATAATTATTGTGACTAGTGCGTCGATAAATTGGGCTAGTTGTTATCTTTTTGAGAGGTAAGGCACATTTTTGATATTTTGATACTTAGATAATTGTTTTTTTGTTAAGATGGCGCGTAAACCCTTAACACAAAAGGAAATAGAGGCCGAAATTCAGCGTATAATGGCTGGTGAAGACTCAGAACCCGATCCTTTTGAAGACAGTGGAAGTGATTGGGAAGAGGACCATGTAGAATTCGAAGCGGAAAGTTCAGATGATGAATGTGATGACGATATGTTTTTACCACAGCCCCCACCCAACGTCAATCAGTCCAATCAATTCGAAGATTCTTCAACTGCCGAAGAAGAACATTTAGTAGAAAAAAATGGCGATGACATTGAAGAGGAATTTCATACCAACGAGGATCAGTCCAGTCTCCCTGACTACTGCCTACCTGCTGAAAGTGATAAATCAGAGAGGAATATAGCAAATAGCCCTTTTTTATCTAGCTATATAATAAAGCCCAACAACACCAGTTTGAAAGGAAAAAATGGTCATAAATGGTCAACGGTATTACCTTCCAAGCGTGGAAAAACCAAAGCAAGAAATATTATTCATTTTGTACCAGGTCCTAAAGGGGATGCTAAAAAGTGTTCAACTTTAAATGAATTTTTCTTACACTTTTTTTCTAATGAAATACTACATACCATACTTTTGCATACAAATGCCGAAATTCTTAGACAAGCACAAAAATATAAAAGCAATGCCAATGTATCGCAAACGACAAAAAACGAGATAAAGGCCCTTTTTGCAATTTTGATAAGGGCGGCAGCGAACAAAGATAATCATTTGTCTGCAAAATATATGTTTAACACCAATTTATCAGGAACATTTTATAAAGCCTGTATGAGTGGTGAGCGCTTTTCGTTCCTAATAAATTGTCTTAGGTTTGATGACAAAGAAACCAGATCGGAAAGAAGAAATGTGGATTCGTTCGCACCGATCCGTGAAATATGGGATATTTTTATTGCGATATGTAGAGACTCCTACACACCTTCTTCTTACTTGACTATTGACGAACAGCTGGTTGGATTTCGCGGACGTTGTCCCTTTCGTATGTATATACCGAGTAAGCCGTCCAAATATGGAATAAAAATAATCATGGTTTGCGATTCGTCTTCGAAATACATGTTAGATGCCAGCCCCTATTTAGGAAAAAACACAAAAACAAATGGATTGCCATTGGCAACGTATTTTGTACAAGAGCTTACTAAATCTGTCCATGGTAGTAATAGAAATATTACCATGGATAACTGGTTTACATCAGTAAGTTTGGCTGATGATTTACTGAAAGATCCCTATAAACTTACTCTGATAGGGACCGTCCGTAAAAACAAAAAGGAAATTCCCAAGGAACTGTTAGATGTTAAAGGTAGAAATCCTAATACGTCTATGTTTTGTCACGATCAGATGAAAACCATGGTATCGTACATGCCAAAAAAGAACAAAATTGTGTTACTTTTATCTACTCTTCACGAAGGGGCTGAAATATTAGCCACAGGAAAACCTGCAATTATAAAGAATTATAATGAAACAAAGGGAGGAGTAGACACTTTCGACCAGATGTGTTCTAATATGAATTCTGGTCGAAAAACTCGAAGGTGGCCGATGGTCATATTTTATGACATGGTAAATATTGCAAGCATAAATTCTTACGTACTTTATACTTCAAAATTACTGAAACTAAACAAAAAACCATTGAATAGGTATCAATATATGATTGAAGTAAGCCAATGTCTTGCGGAACCATGGTTGAAAGAGAGGCTCAACAATAAAACTTTGCGGCGTAATATTCGGCAAGATATTGGTAATATCCTAAATATTTCTTTGGAAAGTGTGACACCAGAGTATCAAAATAAAAAGCGAAAAATTTGTTTTTACTGCCCCAGTAATAAAAGACGCATGACCACCACATACTGTAACCAGTGCGAGCAAGCCATATGTGGTGAACACCGAGGAAATATATGTACTGTATGTGCAACTGTTTAAGACTTTACTTCTTAAAAATATTTTTTTACAAGCTCAATAGTATACTGTATTTTGTAAAATTTTTGTAGATTTTTCTGTAATAAAAGCTTTTTCTAAATTTGGTGTTTTATTAAACGTCGTAAATTTTACGATACTCCAGTATTAACGTATATTTCAAATAGTCCATTAATCTAGGGTTAAGGGGTAGCCGATACTGTTCTTCCACACTATATACACAAACAATAATAAAAAAACTGTTAAGTTTTTCCTCCTTATATATTTTAAAGACCAATAAAAATATATTTGTGAGCCATATAGTCAGTCAACTTTTTTCTTGTGGAAGCCATATTTAATTTTTCCACAAAATGATGGCAAATTTTTTCTAGTTACAGTGACATATTATTCATGGTAGTTTTATTTTTTCGCATATAAAACATATGAAGTACCGTAAAGTGGGGCTATTTGGAATCTCTATGCTTATTTGGAAGTAGGTATTTATTTTTCAATTTAGCGCCCTGTCATTATAAGGACATATTATGGAAATTTGAAGTTTTAGCATTTCTACGAACCGACATTTTAACTAATGAAAACTGTCACTGCCACTTCATTCTTAAATATTTGAAGGTTATGTTCTTATACAATTTGAGTTTTATTTTGAAAGTAATTTCTTTTAATCAATTTGTCTCACCCGATCTGAAATTCATAGAGTATATATCTCAGTTTGAGTTAATGAGATATGATACCCCAAGTGTCAACTGCAATTCGCACATAAAAAATATATGTATTTTCGATTCAAAAATAAACAAGGTATTTACAGAAATAATGATTTTCTAGGGTAATTTGGGAGGATGTCAAGATCCAGTTCCTACTCTAGTAATAATACGAAAGTGGGTACATAAGTTTTGCAGTACTGCTTCAGCCACTAGGCAAAAACCAAAAGGAAGAGCTTGTTTTGTAAACACAGGAAAATGCTGAAAAGGTAAGAACACCTGTGCTACAATATTTCAAAAGATTCCACTGTATTCTAAAAGACTTACACTTCTATCCATACAAAATTCAAGTCTTACAAAGACTGCCTCGAGATATTGGAAAATGAATAATTGCTGAAAACCCGAATATCACAGATTGCTTGCTAATGTCAGACGAAGCAGATTTTTACCTGGCAGGTTTTGTTAACAAACAGAACTTTCATTACTGGGCGGCGGAAAATCCTCAGCAACTGCACGAAGTACCGCTTCGTAGTGAGAAAGTTTCTGTGTAGTGTGCAATATCCGCCTTTGGAGATTCTGGCCTGTTCTTTTTTTGAAGAAAATGGATTGACTGTTACTATTACAACGTTATCAACATGTATTGCAAAATGTTGAACAACAAATACGTAATGTTGGTGCAGATATCCAAATAATATGGTTTCAGCAGGATGGAGCCACTTCCCACACTGCTAGGGAGTCTATGGCAATTCTGTTAGGAATGTTTCCTGGTTATGAAATTTCAAAATTTGGGGATCTCATGTGACCGACACGGTCACCGGATCTGTCAGCTTGTGATTTTTTTATGGGGATATCTGAAGACAAAAGTATTTGCTAATCGACCTTGAATTTTGGAACAACTGAAGCAAAATATTCGAACAGAGATTAACGCAATCCCAATTGAAATGTTTCAGCAAGTGATGCAAAACATTCGTGCTAGACTCCAGGGGTGCCAGCAGCGAGGTGGAAATCATTTGATTGATGTAATATTCAGAAAATAAAATTGTCATGTTTACTCAAGAAAGTTTTGTTTCATTTTTTGATTAAAGTTTGGCCATTAATGAATACAACTACATAGAAAATAGATACTACATTCCGTATCCCTGTATAAGATTTGTAAGGGTTTTCTTTGTGTCCATCTCAAAAATAAAAGTAAATTAAAATTCAGCAAAAGACCATTATTATTTAAAGCTAGATGTATTCTCGCCATAATTAGAATCGCAGATCGGTTTCACTCTAATTAGAGCTCGTCAGTACAGTATACTAATTACAGCGAGAACACACCTATAAAGTAATAAGGCTATGGTAGCCAGCCTCCTAGAACATTGTGAGATGTACGACAGGGTCGCCGTCTAGGTGTGGAACCAGGTAGTATGTTGTGACGACAGCTCCAAATATCCCAAAATGTTATAAAATAGAGACTGTACTATCTATCTTATAATATTTTGTGTTATTTGGAGCTGCTGTGACAACATACTACAACCACACCGAGATGGCGATCCTGTCGTACATCTCACAATGTTCTAGGAGGCTGGCTACCATAGCCTTATTACTTTATAGGTGTGTTCTCGCTATAATTAGTATATCTTACTGACGAGCTCTAGAGTGAAACCGGTCTCCGGTTCTAATTATGGTGAGGATACATCTAGCCTTACATACATTGTCCCTATATTAGCGAAGAAATGGGCCAGGGCTGACAATTTAGAAAATTATTAGTTGATTGTACACAGTCTCTCTTTTATAACATTTTGTGTTATTTGGAGCTGTCGTAATATTTAAATTTAAATAATATTTGTTAGGTAAATAAATAAAACAGGATCGTGTTAGTCTTTTGTTTTGATTAAACACAAAAGAAAACTCCTACAAGTCCAGTATCATTGGAATGAGAAAACATTCCATATATCTGTATTTTCATCACAAATACATTTTCTTCATATTACACCTTTCTGTAATAAATAATTGGTATATGCAAAAACAGCACATGTCCATTTTTTCCTGAAATGAGGTTATCTCAAGAAGTTAGTCTATATAGGTAACTATATTGTACTATGAATAAATGGCATATCTCCACATATCCGCATTATGTGCGAGTTGTAGACGATGTGCTCTATAAATGATACTAAGCAGAATCGATAGAAATCACGATTTGCGGTTTCTTCTAAGTATGATTTTAAGGCACTCATGTAGTTTGGCGTCAATGAGCAGGTGGTTCTCAAATGCTTAGCAATTGCCATAAATTTTGTGGTACATGTCACATTGTTATCATGTTATTTCAAGTACTTTTAGTGATTAGCAGTATGAAATGCAAACTGATAATATAGAAAATACTTCTCGGAAAAAGAGGAAGGCAGTCCCAGAGAACTATAAACAAAATGTTAAATATTTTGCATTTCATTACATTATGTTCTGTTATGTACCTATAACAAATTAAGCTTTGATCACTTACTTATCTAGTTTCGTTTTCTGTTTATAGTTTTAATGCAAAATGTTTTGATAAATTTTCCGAGGAGTTGCAAGAAAATTTAAAGCGCTTCTATTGACTCGATTTTAAAAATAATCAAGATATAATTTTACAAGCACTCATAGAGACTTTTGATATACAGAGGCGTCATGTAAGTGTTCAAGAAGGAAATAAACCTAAGTCCAATACCTTCAGGTATTATGTATACAAAGGAACTGCCAAAACTGCAGTTTGCTTAAAAGCTTTTACTTAGCGTATGCTATCAGTTCAAGCAGTTAGAAAACTCAGAGAACCTACTGTACTTGGAAAATCTCCAAGAGACTTGCGTTGCCAAAATTCAAGTGCAAATAAATTAGCCATAGAAACTCAGATATTCACTTCGTGCTCTCAGTTGACAATTATTAAATTCAACTCTCGTTTACTTTCGTACTCTACATAAAAAGGTCTATATAAATCACGTCGTCTTCACTGGAGCTCTCTTCCGACTAAATCATTCTCAAAATTAAAATGGCCAAAGTAATTATTGGCCGAGAGAGGAAGCAGCATGCCCATATGGGGTAAGTTAAATAAGTTAGGTGCTAGAGAGAGGAAGCAGCATGCCCATATGGGGTAAGTTAAATAAGTTAGGTGCTAATTGAATGCTAGCTGGATTGCAATGTAATTGCTTTAAAGAATTGCTCTGTTTAATGCTTCTCTTGTCTTTTTTTGTGATAGATTACGGTGATGTTCACGTACGTTTTTATTAATAATAAAGAATTATATTTTTCTAAAATTAAAATGCAGATTAGCCTTGTTCTTACATAAAGCCCTAGCAAGCTATCACGCCCACAAATACCCTCAAATTCAGCAGTGTACTAAGGCGACATGAATTGTTTCTAGCTACCCTTTTTGAGGACACCTTTTTTTTGTCTTTGTTATGAGACAACTGTTGAAGACACCTGTTTTATGCTATTGTGAATGTTCCGCCTGGCAAATGTAACAAGGTCGGCAGCAATGAGCCACCCAGGACTTGGAGCCACTAGAGCCAAGCAGAGCCCTGTCAGAGTCTATCGACAGCCTGGGCAACCCTGAAAAATCCCACAACCTTTTGAGTGGTCCCGCTGGCCCTGAACAGCAACAACTCTTCATCTCTAGTAGGCTTCAACGAGACACCACCTCGGAAGCAAAAGTTAAGTACTTGGTTCATCTGCTATATGAAAACAGAAACCTGTGATGAGCACTAATAAGTACACTTGGAGAACCCAAATCACCACAACACATATTTCAGAGACCTTACGATCATTCCGTTGACCATGTCAACGTCTTCAGAGGAAGAAAAAATCCAAAATTAAACTAAAAGCTACAGTGTATTTATATCGCGTCTAGGGAAACGAACTAGTCCGAAGTAAAATTGTCATCGACGACCCATCGTTTGTCTATTCTGTAGTGAACCGACGAGGTCGAAGACCTGCTTTCATCTTTTGGTTGACAAATTTATGAGCTTTTTTTATCTAATGTGCTTAAAAAGAAAGGTACCGAATTATTTAAGGAATCTGCACGTTCCTTTTGCTCTAGAAATTTACTATGTGAATATTGGAACAAGCGGACAAGCACATCTGGCGAAACAGATACCATAAAGTCCGCGCATCTTTTTTATAAAAAACAAACCGAGTGTTTGGCTCACAATGTTAACTTTAACAAAGGATAAATAGTTCAACTAAAATTCTACATAAAAACAATATTTATATTGATTTTTATTCTACATAAAAAACAAGTATTTATATTGACTTCTTAGATACAAAGAAAACGAAAGGGGGTCTTTAAGTCGAGACAAACGTAGAGATTAGTATATGTATAGACAGGCCCAGTTATTGACAATAATTTATCATTCTGCCAGACAAATTAGGAGTTTAAGTGGTCAAATGCAAAGCGAAAATAAAGGGGTTGAAATTAAAGGTGCTGCACGATTCAATGAAGTTTTGTTCTTAATCGACCTTGATATATAAATACTTTCTAAAGAATCCAGCATAGTTTGATGTCTAACATTTTTGACAAGTTTCAAACTTTCTTTGTCAATGTGGTGATTATTATCCCATATATGTTGTGCCACACACGAGCCGAGTTATTTACAATAATTTATTATTCTGCCAGCCAAATTAGGAGTGTTTAAGTGGTCACAGGCAAAGCGAAAATAAAGGGCTTGAAATTAAAGGTGCCGCACAATTCAATGAAGTTTTGTTCTTAATCAACCTTGATATATAATTACTTTCTAAAGAATCCAGCATAGTTTGATGTCTAACATTTTTGACAAGTTTCAAATTTTCTTTGTCAATGTGGTGATTATTATCCCATATATGTTGTGTCACACACGATTTGTTCACCGTACCATATCGAAAATGTGCGAGATGTTCACGAAATCTGGTAGCTATGTTTCTCCTGGTTTGACCCACATATTTAAGATTACAATATTTGCAACTTATCTCATAAATACTGGACAATTCAGTGACTTTGTCTTTGTCTTTCGTATTACCCAACAAATTTTTTTAATTACTTTTCGTCGAAAACGTCAAATGTAAATCGGCTTTCTTAAAAATACTTTCCAAAACTTTTGTGATTCGTGGTTCATAAGGTAGACAAAGAAATTTTTTCTCTATTTTATCTTTCTTAAATATCGTACATTCAGATATAATTTTCTTTGTTCTGTGTTTGTTAACCAATTTGTCTACTAAACCATCTGAATAACCGTTATATCTCGCCACGTTTTTTATGTACTTTAATTCTGTATTAAATCTATTTTTACTTAATAAAAATATTATAAATAATTTTTACTTTAATAAAAATAATGGGTCGCTTGAATTCGATGTCTACAGGAAGGAAACGGCCACTATTAGTTATATTCCTAACGCCTCACATCATATGTTTGCACAAAAAACGGCAAGTTTAAATTTCCTAGTAAACAGATTGATAAAATTTTCGTTAAGTAAAAATATATGTAATACAGAATTAAAGTACATAAAAACGTGGCGAGATATAACGGTTATTCGGATGGTTTAGTAGACAAATTGGTTAACAAACACAGAACAAAGAAAATGATATCTGAATGTATGACATTTAAGAAAGATAAAAGAGGAAAAATTGTGTGTCTACCTTATGCACCACGAATCTCAAAGGGTTTGGAAAGTATTTTTAAGAAAGCCGATTTACATTTGACAATTTCGACGAAAAGTAATTTAAAAAATTTGTTGGGTAATACGAAAGACAAAGACAAAGTCACTGAATTGTCCAGTATTTATGAGATAAGTTGCAAAGATTGCAATCTTAAATACGTGGGTTAAACCAGGAGAAACATAGCCCTCAGATTCCGTAAACATCTCGTACATTTACGATATCGTACGGTGGACAAATCGTGTGTGGCACAACATATATGGGATAATAATCACCACATTGACAAAGAAAATTTGAAACTTGTCAAAAATATTAGACATCAAACTATGCTGGATTCTTTAGAAAGTATATATCAAGGTCGATTAAGAACAAAACTTCATTGAATCTTGCGGCACCTTTAATTTCAAGCCCATTATTTTCGCTTTGCATTTGACCACTTAAACACTCCTAATTTGTCTGGGAGAATAATAAATTATTGTCAATAACACGGCCTGTCTATATATATATATATATATATATATATATATATATATATATATATATATATATATATATATATATATATATATATATATATATATATATATATATATATATATATATATATATATATATATATATATATATATATATATATATATATATATATATATATATATATATATATATATATATATATATATATATATATATATATATATATATATATATATATATATATATATATATATATATATATATATATATATATATATATATATATATATATATATATATATATATATATATATATATATACTAATCTCTACGTTTGTCTCGACTTAAAGACCCCCTTTCGTTTTCTTTGTATCTAAGAAGTCAATATAAATACTTGTTTTTTATGTAAAATTAAAATCAATATAAATATTGTTTTTATGTAGAATTACAGTTGAATTATTTATCCTTTGTTAAAGGTAACACTGTGAGCCAAACACTCGGTTTGTTTTTTATAAAAAGGATTTTATGGCGTCTGGTTCGCCAGATGTGCTTGTCGGCTTGCTCCAATATTCACATAGTAAATTTCTAAAGCAAAAGGAACGTGCAGATTCCTTAAATAACTCGGTACCTTTCTTTTTAAGCACATTAAATAAAAGCTCATAAATTTGTCAACCAGAAGATTAAAGCAGGTCTTCGACCTCGTCGGTTCACTACACAATAGACAAACGATGGGTCGTCGACGACAATTTTACTTCGGACTAGTTCGTTTCCCTAGACGCGATATAAATACACTGTACTTTTAGTTTAATTTTAGAATTTTTCTTCCTCTGAAGACGTTGACATGGTCAACGAAACGATCGTAAGGTCTCTGAAATATGTGTTGTGGTGATTTGGGTTCTCCAAGTGTACTTATTGGTTCATCTGCTTTCTTTGTTTTCACTTTAAGATTCAATAATAACTGCCGCAGGCAATCATTTTCATATATAACATTTTGCATTATATAAAGCCATCTTTAATGAATAAATAATGATACTTGAGTCTTGATTTTTATTTGTGTGTTCGGCGTCACTTGGATTATAAGGCCCGAATCCACCTTTTTTTTATTTGTATTAAATGTTAGCTAAATTTTAATAACTTCTTTTGTCATTATATTGTAAATAAAATAACCATTGACGATTAATGTTATAAAGTGAAGACATTCAGTTAGCTATTTCCAGTGAAACTAAGTCATTATGCACAGCAAGAAGCTAAATATTTAAACAGTGCGCTAAACCTTAGAATTATGTTCATTTTTTCTTTAAATACTCTGAAGTCAAAATAAGTTACCTATACTATACAAATTCTTTTAGAGAAAACTTTTCATTAAGATTTGGTCGGCCACAAGTTGATGTTTGTTCCACATGCGAGATTTTAAACAATAAAATTAAGAACCCAAATCTAAATCAAACTGCCTAACGAGCAGCAGTGGCAAAGCTCTTAGTTCACAAACGCCAAAGCAAAAAATTCTACACAAAACTGAAGAACGAAAGTAGTCAGTCATAACACTGATGATATTCTTGCTCCATCCTTTGACTTTATGCTGAACATTCAACTGTCAAAAACGCCTGTAGGTGAGGTTTTTTATTACCAGCAGTTGACAGTTTCAGTGTTTTGCATTCACAATATCAAAGACAATAAAACCAAAATCTATGTATGTATTATATGTATGTATGTATGTATGTATGTATGTATGTATGTATGTATGTATATATGTATATATGTATATATATATATATATATATATATATATATATATATATATATATATATATATATATATATATATATATATATATATATATGTATGTATGTATGTATATATGTATATATATATATATATATATATGTATGTATGTATGTATATATGTATATATATATATATATATATATATATATATATATATATATATATATATATATCATGAATGAGAAGCCAAAAAAACCGTCATGAGATGTCTTTCCTTCTAGATTATTTAAAAGAGATTCCAGTTGAGAATATGAAAGAGATCCATTTATATGGTGAAAAATCATACTCTAGTTCTGATGCTTTTAGCTCTTACAGACCCTGAGATATTTTCCAAAAGTAGAGGTGTGCGAAGCTTCGAAATTCCGAACCAAACCCGAACTCGAACCGAACCTTCGGTTCGAAAATATGTTCGCACTAGCGATGTTGAAATAGTTCGAAGTTCGAAATATGTAATTCTTCAAAATAGTTCGAAGTTCGTTGCTCAAAAATACTTCGAAATTTAACTTTACAGGCATTTAAAGTTGCCAAAAGTAGCGAATTTGCGGCCCCTTTAACTCGGTAGCGGCGCTCTAAACTCATTGAGTCGATCGTGTAGTTTCAGGAGATTTCACTCATGCATATTTTTGACAGTAGATGGGACACATTGAGATACGACGGAGCCATTTAGCAGTCACATAATTATTTTTCTTGTATATCCTAGCCCTCAAACACCTATTTCAGTAACATTATGATGGCACTGTTCAAAGGCGATCTATAACGTAAATGTTCAGAATTTGAGGATAATTACAGATTGTCTTTGGAAAACACTGGTTTCAACATGCTTTATTTCACAGTGAGCCAAAACAGTTAAATATTCACAATCAGGAGACAGTTCAAACTTGTAAGTGGTTATTTTATACCTATCATGCTCACTTTGAACCTTCTCAATCTGTTTGCTAAAACTGCCTAGCCAATACGAAACAACAACATATTTATAATTGAGTTTATCTATAGATCAAGAAATCTAAAAAAGTTTCAAATATTTTGTGTTTTTGATTTAACGTTGACCCATCTCCACAACGATCAGAACTGAAAGGCATTTTCACCCAATCAACCTGCAAATTTGTCGAATCCTTCCTTTTTGTAAAAAGAGTGGGAATCTTTTATGTTACAGTATTCCAACATTTTGTATTTAAGGAAATGATATATGAACACTGAAGAATTTTGGGTAGTTCGATGTTCGATTTTGAATTTCTAAGAAGTTCGAAGTTCGACTGTGAACCTTAGACATACAATTTCAGAGGTTCCAAGTTCGAGGCAACATATTTGCTTGGGTTCGTTCATAGTTCGGTTCGAACAAAACATGGGTTCGCACACCTCTATCCAAAAGTATACATTATTTCTCAGTAAGGGGCACTCGTTTTTTGCTTATGACAGGGACTTCGCTATGGTAAAAATAAAACAAAAAAATATATGACTTCATGGTTCACCGATTCACTGAAATGGTTGTGAATTACAGCACTTCGAACAAATTTGTGGCTAAAGAAGTAACAATAGAAGAGACAATAAATTTCCGAGACTAGTGGCCAAAATTGTACAAAAATAACTGCATATTAAAGAAAAATTGATTTTAGAAATGTACCACAAAATTAAAAGCTGCATTTCCATATCAGTACATTCTCACAGTTTACTTATGATAGTAAAAAAAATGGTTATGTTGAAGTTAATAATGATAATAATAACAACAATTTGACGTTATGAAGCTTGTTGTAATGCTTCTGAAATAAAGGTTGCCTAACTAAATATGACTCATTTTATTTTCACCTGGGCTATGCAGGAACGTCACGTCCATTATTTTTTTATCGTACACAATTTTACTTGTGAAATTAAATCGACATATCTTATACTGATAAAGCCTTAAATTATCATTCTAAACTGGGAAATCAAGTAAATATATTATTTTTAAATGCAGGAGACCCGTTTTTGCGTCTCCTCAATAACTTATTCTCTGGACATGTGTATTTTCTGCATAGATCAATTCAATTATTAAGCTGCAACTGTTAGCAAATATTTTATCTTTGCTAGGTTTTACGTGATTATGACAGAAAACATTTTGTTTTAATTGCGTATGTTACAACCTACTTACTGTTTTTTTTTTTAATTTTTGCTTATTTTAAATGAAAAAGAAGCATTATTATTATTATCACTTTTAATATTTGGGACATTACAGAAATTAATTGTTATAATTTTCAACAATATATATCTAAATGTTGAACTCTTAGGAAAAAATTATACACACATCTAAGAAATTTCCTGATGACAGTCACTGACTGCAATTTTGATATGAGTAAACATATCGTTGGGTTACTGCCAAAATAAGATAAGCCATTTTCATCATTTTTTTTTTACAGCTCTTGGTCTAGAATTAGATGAACTACGATCTGACAAAACAAGACAACTGTATTATACTGTATATATATACCAGAAAAGGGTGACGTGATGTGCATGTGCTTAAAACAACTTGGTGCATTAAAGATTATTAAGGTAGCAGCTGAAACGAGACAAGGCACGGCCATCTACAGTACAAGCCGGAATGTGTAAAACTGGCAACGTGAACATGAGTCCTGTCTTCATAATGTTCGATCACACAGAAGTCGTATGAAGTAGATTAGATATTAGATTGTGAACTGTGTAGTGTTACTATATATGCCAAAATAAGATAAGCCATTTTCATCATTTTTTTTTTACAGCTCTTGGTCTAGAATTAGATGAACTACGATCTGACAAAACAAGACAACTGTATTATACTGTATATATATACCAGAAAAGGGTGACGTGATGTGCATGTGCTTAAAACAACTTGGTGCATTAAAGATTATTAAGGTAGCAGCTGAAACGAGACAAGGCACGGCCATCTACAGTACAAGCCGGAATGTGTAAAACTGGCAACGTGAACATGAGTCCTGTCTTCATAATGTTCGATCACACAGAAGTCGTATGAAGTAGATTAGATATTAGATTGTGAACTGTGTAGTGTTACTATATATATATATATATATATATATATATATATATATATATATATATATATATATATATATATATATATATATATATATATATATATATATATATATATATATATATATATATATATATATATATATATATATAAATGGTTAAATGGAAAACTTTGGGAGAATGATGTCTAATGAAAGATACTTTATCAGCCCTCTATCAAAGCACATTAGTGCTGATTAAATTAATTCATCAATTATAGTATAGATGTTTTGAAAGTCAATTATGTATTGCCTGGTAAGTTACAGACCGACAATTTGGAACATAGATTCAGTTGTTACAGGCAGCTTTTTGGAGGAAATTACAACATATCCTCAGACAATTTTTTGAGTCGGAAAAGAAAATGAGAGTTAAGTGTTCTTGGCTTAAAATCAGCAAAATATGGCAATATTTCTTTTTCCAGAAAAGCTCTATTAGAGCATGGCTCCGTAAGAGAAGAAGAAACTGTAATTACTGATAATTTCTTATGCTTTTTTGATAACCAGATTCTTCAAATAGAAATTGATGAATCTTTATTATTATACATATCATGATATGCTGCTGTTATACCCATATCAAAAGTATCGTGTCCTCTCTGGATATTTTGAAGTCGGAAAGTAACGAAACTGATAACATGTATTTTTCTGAATTGAATAGTGGTTGTGTAACATTACCAACAGTGACTGAAATTAGGTATGAATATATTCGCAGTTGTGACCATTTCGTTTTCAACAAGTCAGATGGAGGAACGTTTTTTAGCTCATACAAGGCAGAAAAAACTATGTAGTTATTTTAAACAAAAAGCATAATCACCTCAAAAACCACAAAAATATTAACAGAGAGTACACGTATTTCGATGACGAAGTTGTATTCATCAGTAGCTCTCGCTAAACTCACTTATTGAAATATGTATCTAGCACATAACTCTGTTATTATTTTTTTAGTTTTTGTGGTGATTCTGATTTTTGTTTCAGTTTCCAGCCACAGTGTCCAGCCTCAGTTGTTATGTTATGTAGTTATTTCTTTAACAAAAATAGGTTTATCAAATATAGAGCCTTTAAAATTAGTTATGCAAGATACTTGCTTATGCAGTACGCAATTATAACACTTTTTAATTCTATTTTATCAACTTTTGCGAACATTTTAATGAATAATTACACCAAAGTAAAGAATAACCTCACAGCACAACTGAAACAAGCATAAAAAAAACGTAAAATTCAAACCTTAACTTCCTAATTTAGTGAATGCCACTTTGTAATCAACTTCCGCCTTTAGAAATATAATTTGAAAAATGAAAGTATATATTTTGAAAATATTTGGTCCACAACACATTGTTTCCAAATATAATATTGCAGCCCGATGTAAAATAAAGCCGTTTATCTTTTAAAGAAATACAAACAGAACAGTGAAAATATTCGAGTTTCGAGCCAAATCATTAATTTAACTAAGGCAAATTCAAATTATGTCTGTGCATTTGGTATTTAGAACAAACAAATATTAAAATCAGAAACTTGGAAGTACACAATATCTATGTGTTAAACATTGGCATTAGTAGGATGCTTCAGTACTTTACAGCGCTGCCAAATCGTACATTCCGGCCTGTACTGTAGATGACTGTGGACAAGTGCATTTGTTGTGAACTGTAACTGATTTAAAATTCAATTTTCATATTCCTGAACTGCCAGAACAAGTGGCATTTAACTTATCTTGCCAGTTTAGTTTTGGTGGTGATACACATGTTCTTGATACTAAAACAAGATAACTACCACATATCGGGTTTTGGCTGTACATCAGTAGATCTAAATGGATGGCTTTTTTTAGTTTATTGGTACTTAACTTACTTTGCTTGTATTGTTTATGCTATTTTCCTCAATAAAGTCAGTCAACACTTGTGATATTAGCACTTGTCTTGTTTTAGTAGTACAGATCTTTGACTATATATCAGAGAATAGACTCGGCACACAGCCGAATTGTTTGAAGCCAACATTCAAGGGACTCTATGTTTACATCGGTCCTCTGCTCCGATTGGGTGGTGGCTCACACGTAGCCGTTATGTGATAATTCATCCTTAAATCGCCGAATATGGTGACAAGTTGAGAATGATAAATTTATTACTTTTCTGTTACTTAAGACATTACACTTACATTAGGGCTTATTTATGAATGTAAATATTTACTAACGTTATATTACTTGGTTTATCTCTTCTGTAAATGTAAATATAACCATAAAATTCAATTTAAAATCTTTATCTTGCTGCATGTGAAGTATCTAGATTTGTATGAATCGACAGTTGTGGCTTGTATTTGCCTGTGAATAGTATGCAAGTATACTGAGAATTTATTTTTGTGTTACCTTCATTTGCAATAAAGGTTATGAGTTTTGTTTTTGCAAAATGATGAAAAATATATTGCTTGTAGCAGATTACCTGGGGATGTGGCAACGATGTCTCTGCATGCGTAAGGACCTTGCTGTTTGCGATTTTCAGTGACGGCACGTCAGTTTGGCACTATTTTTAGGTTTCCATCTACTAATAAAGAAAGGAGATAAACATGGTGCGCTGCCTTAAATAGAAAATCGGATACGCTGCGGAAATATTCTTATTTATGTTCACAGCATTTTAATAAAGACTTTTATTATTTACCCAAGTGGAAGAAGGGTATTAAAAACGCAGCGTCTCCATCAGTTTTAAGTTCTCCAGTGCCTTCTACTTCTGGCATGAATAAGCTCTTGCTCATGCGGAAAGAAGGTGAAGAATTCTTCTTAGCTTTCTATTTTGTAAACCTTTATTATTGTTAAAATTAATAAATTACCGTTATCATCAACTCTCACTGCCTTGAAACTATCATGTTCAACAGGTGCGGCACTTGGCAGTCCTCCTGAATTAACACCAAAAGCTAACATTACTCCAGGTAAAAAGTAAGTTAATATGCCTGGACTTAGAATTGAGGGAAAAATACTAGAAACCATTTAAAAAAAATTATACTCCATTCACTGAAAACTTATCAAATATCGTCCATTTTTTAGGAAAAAACTTCCTTATTTTGTAGATATTTCCAGTTTATCAGTAACTCCAAAAACATCTTTAAAAAATGGTCTATTGCTAAACGAGTTATAAAAAAAAGAGGAAAATAAATATATTGCGCCAACAGAAAAGACTTCTTAAGAGTTTGTCGCCAAAAATCGCTGATTGAGCATTTTAAAAGTCCTATTGCTTTTACGGAAAATACAGAAACATCCTTGAACGTCTCACTTTTGAGTGTTATTGAATTTATATCATTACTTGTAATATTTTAGACCTCTTTACCCACACAAATAGATCTGATTAAACAGCTTTTAAAATGTCCACAACGGAACTATTCACCAGACGTAAGGTCGTTTCCTATTACCCTAAATTTTTATTCAAACAACAAATCTTTGCCACATCCTCGAACAATTTCTAAATTGTTCCTGGATTCTGCAAACAAGCATTATCGGTTTTGGATTCAAAAAGACGAGAAGCAGCTGAAAAAGGTAGCAAAATACTTTGTTAAGATGTTCATAAGACGATGAGTGCACAGGAAAAAAGTCTTGTGGTAACGTAGATATTGGCGTGGATATGAATAATTCAAATGAGCTTCCAGTGGCTAAAGAAGTTTTGCTTTTCTTATTAGTTGCTTTAAATGGCCACTGGAAAGTTCCAGTGGGTTATTTCTTCCTAGCTGGCATTTCTCGTAAAGAAAAAGCAAGCCTATTATTTAATCAGGCTTTAAGTTTTATCCATCAAGCAAGAATAGTCGTTACTTCCGTAAGTTTTGATGGAGCAGCTGCAAATATAAGCATGATTAAATGTTTGGGAGCAAATTTAGATACATTTATTCAAGAAGGTTTAAAGGCTTATTTGCCGCATTCTGTAACCAATGAAAATGTATATATTTTCCTAGATGCTTGCCACATGATGTAATTAATAAGTAATTATCCGGCAAGTTGTAGATCTATGAAACATGGCAGCAGACAAGTCAGGTGGTTATTTCTAGAAAAACTGGTAGAGCTGCAAGGTTTTTTCTTAATTTTTTTCTTAAGTTTTTTAGAAAACACTTTTTACTGAATTTGCATAGAAAAAAATCGCTTGTGACGAGATCACAACATTACAACATTGAGACTTTCGAACATTTTATTCGAGAAATCATTTCTATAAAAATTCAGTACCATAACGCACTTTCTGCGTCCAGACTTTTTAGTTAATAGTATACTTAAATAATGTATAGGTAGTTAAATATCTTTTAAATATTATTTTATTATTTTAATCGTATTTATGAAAATTTCAATCCTAATTCTCGAGACGCCTATGGTGTCGAGGACCGTGTAAACAAACATTTTATTCAATGTTGGTTTCAAACATTACAACGCATCGCATTGGGTGATGCCTGGTCTATCCGTAGGTAGATAGTCAAAGGTACAGATTACATAACATAACCTAAAAAACTATTTAAATGGTGAGTTACATGTGAGATAAAGTGCGGTAATATTTTGTGCTTTCTTTTTGTTCAATAAAATTAATTGAAAGTAAAGTGAAGGAATGGCAATAGTTAACATGGTTATTGATAAAAATAACAGTGCAAGTAAGTTCTCAATTGTTTGTTTCCATAGAGAGCAATGTGACAGGAATTTGTCATACCAGCAAGGGAATGTTTATAATTTATGATCATTTTAAAACGATTGCTTATTTTGCTTGTTGTTGCTGTAGTGGGGGAAGAGAGGGGAAATAATGCACATAGAGCCTCAACGTTCACAATCTTCTTTGGTGAATGTAGATTCCAAAGAAACATGTGGCAATATAGATAATGGAGAGCACAAAAGTAGGGGGTCCATTGGGTGTGAACAACCTGGATAATTCGTCAGATCTAAACTCAGAACACAAGTGCATTCTTGCTGAAATAAGGCATTTTTTGGCAGATTTAGATTGTTCAGTAAAAGACTATGTCCCTACATGGTAACCCTCAGATGTACTCAGTAGAGGGTAAGTGTTAAAAATATTTATAATATAGGATGTCTACATTAAGACATCAAAATGTCTGTATGTAGTGATAAAACTGCCAAAATCCCGATAAAAAAAGAACTCGCTGGAAAAAATCTGATAGTGGAAAAATAATTTGTTAAGTGTCAAAACATAGAAATGAAGGCACCCAAAAGATGATTCGAAATGCCACTTTAATTGTACAGATAAGATTTTTCCTGAAGTACGACTGGAAATTTGCAAAAACGATTGGCAATCTGATTTGAACAGAAGGAAAGATTACATCATTAATAAAGTGGAAAGTAATACTCCTGCCAGATGCAAAGTACCAGCAAAAAAATGGCTCGGCTAGACTCCAAAAGCATCTTTTTTATATGTATACAAAACTTTATGTCTGCAAATCCTTTTTCATTAAAACACTGTGCAAGCAAATAAGTAATAGAGCATGGTTTCCAGAACAAGGGAGAAGGGTGCCTATTTTCATGGAATGATAGAAGGGGCAAACACGAACTCAGTAATAAGACTAATATATAGAGAGATTTTCAAATGGTAAAAGATCACATTGAGAGTTTTCCGGTAATGGAATCTCGCTATAGTCGTAAGTCGACAAAACGTCTTTCTTACCTAAACTCAAAGCTGAGCATTGCTGAAATGCATTCACATTGTAAAGAAATTTGTGGAGAAGATGGCATAACACCAGAGTCAGTAATAACATACAGAAGGATATTTTGTGCAAATTACAATCTCTCACTTTACACGCCAAAAAAAAGACTAGTGCATGCAATACAAAAACTTGCAAAGATTTAGAAAATAAAGGAAACTAGAAGAAAATTACCAAGCACATAAAAAAATAAGATTGTTACACAGCTAAAACAAGAGACAAAGGGAGAGCCTCAAGCGAAAATAGACATACTTTCAATTTGCAATGTGTTTTGCAAATACCCAGTAGTGATGTAAGCCCTATGTATTATAGTAGAAGAATATGTACTTATAATCTGGGCACCTGCTTATATAATTATATATCAACTGCCTTAAAGGGTATCATAACTTTCTCTATTTCCTGACACATGTGACGGTCAGAACCACAATCAAAATATGTGTGCTTTACACCTTCATTTGGTTCAAAACAATCCTAATTTACAGATAATAGAATGCAAGTTCTTAGAAAGTGGGCATACATACATGGAGGTAAATAGTATACATAGTACTATCAAAAAAGCCCACAAGTTCGTTCCTGTGTGCACCATTCACAACTAGATGACAGTTTTCCAAACTGCTACAACATCTAGATCTAACAAAAAACATACAATGATAAACAGTTCAAATTTAACGATTATTTATATTTAGAAAACGTATCAAAACTTCTAATGAAAAACAAACTCAAGAAGACAAATGGGGGAAACAGTGAATTAATGTCTTTGGTAAAGGCCGGCCTGCAAATTTAAAAGAAATTGAAATTTCAAAAGCATACAAAAAAGTAAGACTAATTTTTATCAAGAAAAAAAAAGGATTTGCTAAAGTACGCAAAGTGACTTTATTTCGGAAAAATATCATAATTATTACAAAGCATTGCCAACCTCAAAAGAGGCAAAAGAACCAGTTCCGGAGCAAACAGTTGAGGACTCTTGACCCAGAAGAAGACGACTAAATTGAAAACAGAAATACAACCAGAAGAAAATGCTTAAAAATTTTTTTTGTTTTGTTATTCCTCTAGTTTTAAGAATGTATTCTTACTTTCATGACTGTTCTCCAAGAATGTGTATTAAAGGTTCATATTTCACGAAAGGTGCCTGCTTTTTCTTGCACCTGATTCTTAGTTTGATGATAAAGCTTTAAATCCCACTATTTCAAAAATACAAAAATGTAAGTTATCTGGTTTTGGCAGTAACCCGACAATATACTCAATGAATGTTGACTTCAGACTGCGGCAAACATATATTTTTATCATTTGCATTTAATGTGCTACTATTTGATACCAAAATATAGATGTTTCATTAGAAAAAAATTACAGCCTTATATCATACGTGTTACTACTGTATATCTTATGTCATGGAAATTTTAAATGCAATCTCATCAAATAAAAAAAAACTAGTTAGCATTACTTTTTAAATCTTTAAAATTTTTAAAATATAAAAAAGCTAATGTGGGGGTTACATTTCAGTACCATCAACTTTTTCCTTAAAAAAACAGTTTAATTTTAATCCAATATAAATAATTATTCAACAATAAATACTGTTAAATATACACTTCACTGCATAAATAAAACTGAAAATAAATGTAGGTACATGTATATATAAAAACATGGTGTCTTAGTTTTCTTGGAATGATATTGTACAACGTTTTCTTCTTCGAGGCTGTCGTACCACTGCAGGTAAGGCTCCTCCACTTTCAGTTAAACTTGTAGACACACTTTTACTTTGTTCACTGGGGATTATTTTGGATTCAGCTGAGTCATCAGTCATCGAGTTATCAGTTGTTGGAGTGTTATTAAACTGCCTCAGACTAACAGTAATTGAAGTACTTACATTATGTTCTTCTAATATAGTTTTTCCACATTCATTTAAACTTTCAGATGAAGTTTGATTTTCATCACCAGAAAGTGTAGAACAATCACTCGTCAAACTGTTATCTAACTGCTTCGTAGGGCTAACGTCACTGGAAATACCTTGATTATAATCTTCTAGTACAGTCTTTTTATCTTCACTATCCCTAATATCAAAAAATGAATCACAATTTTTGTTTATATTAGCTCTTATGTTTTGGTCACTTATAGTTAGTTTAGGCTTAACTATATTTATGTTTTGGTCACTTATAGTTACTTTAGGCTTAAACAAATTATGATGAAGTGAGCATCTCTCTGTTAAAAGCATGTCCAGTGGTTTTAAAGGACTAAAGAGAGTAGAAATATCTGGAGCCTTTATATGCTTTTCTGGTATGTTTACCTTTACAATTTTTTGATCTGCATTACCTTTGCCAGTTTCATCAGAAGTAGCGCTACTTTTTATGGCATCTGGAATAGATAGGAAGACTGAACTGACATTACTTAAAGAATTTTGCACATATGCATTACCTTCTACTTTTGGCACAGAAACAACAATCTTTTCTGAACTGGCTTCATCGGCATTAACAATGGAATTAGTTTCTTTTGATAAAGTATGCTTACTAGCAACATCTGTGTCTGATAAATCAGTATTCTGTTTCTCAGAGGTAAACTTATGAATTGAGCCTCTATCAGATGGAAGTTTATCCAAGGGTTTTAAAGGAGTAGAGGTGTTGAAAATTTTTGAGGCATCAATATACTTTTCTGATACGCTAACTTTTACACTTCTATTTGCGTTACTTTTCACAATTTCCTTGGGAGGTAGGCCACGCTTTGTTGTATCTGAAATTGAAAAATTATATCATTATAAATACACAAAGGCTTCCCCTCTGGCTTCACAAATGTACCTACTATAGAATGGTGGTGACTCAAAACTATTTTTCAGTATATGAAGAAAATAACCTGTAATGAGCGCTCTGGTAAGCAAGGGCTTATATAGGAATTGTAGGGTGGAGGCTGCATAGAAAAACAAAAAGTTGCGGTTTATTATACACAGTGTCCAGTAAATAGTGCGCAAACGCCCGGGTGTTTGGTTCCTCACCTGTCATAACAATTAAAATTTCGAGGCGCAGCAAGTGCATCATGGTAGTGAATTTTCATGAGATTAAGATTTTTGTCGATTTAGCCTTATACTAAGAGTAATATAAATAGTGCTGTAAATTAAATCATAACTTTTACATAGTTGTGATAATCTACTCTCCTCAGAAAGACATTTTCAGGAAATGAATTTAGAGTCCATGACTTGACAACAAGGAAAATATTTGTATTCCTGTACCCATAAACTTCTGAAACGTTATATTACTAGAATTTTAACGAAAAAATGTTCACCAAATCACCCCTCATTTATTCCCTTCCCCCTAAAGCGATCTTACCCAAAAACAATTCAAAGTGTTCCTTTGTCAGGTGCTAACTGGATACCAAATTTGAAGATGAAATCTCAATCCGTTTGAAAGTTATTGCCCCTACTAACAGACACATGTACAGGCTGAGAGGCCGACAGAACACAACAAAATTAGAAGAGTGAATTTTAAAGTTTCCATTTGTTTCAGATACATGCATTCTTTATTATCAGCCTTTTTATATTTTTCATTGCAACCCTTTGAACAGACAATTGTTTGGCCCATAATCTTGACATGATTTTTCATATAATAACGAAGTCAGTTGGTAGAGGGCAGCACTAGGTTTGCCCAATGCCGAAATATAAAAGACAACCCTTGTAATAATACTTTATTTGTTTCTGCAATACACAATGGCTAAGTTCACCAGGCGCCAACAGCTGAGTTTAAGTGTGCATCTGCTGACTACCGATATATTTCAACAGGTGGAGACTGATGACCACACTGTTAACTTCAAGCACTATTTTGTGACATTTGTCTGTTATTCCCACTGTAAAGCTCGCGTTTGGGCATTTCTCGGGACTGTCTTGAAGGATGCATTGACACAAATCAGGCATGCTGCATATTTGATCATCAACTGTGCACTTGTTTTGACAAACATGCTCCCTTATTCAAACTCAGGAGCTATAAGTACCCAATGTGGTTTGATGCTTCTATTATTAGGAACATGAAACGAAGTGTAGTGTATCTGAATATCAACTTCAAGAATTTAGACACTTGAAGTCAGTTATCAAGTGTCAGATCTCAGCGGCTTACAATGCCTACCTGCATCTGGTCGAGACATCCATAAGTAATCACACTAAATCATTCTGGTCATATATCGAAAATAAAAGGTGATCTTCAAGATTTCCTGGTTTGCTGAAAGGTGATAATGGTGGCATTTTTGATATACCAGAACCTATAGTTAATGCACTTGGAGGTTATTTTCAAGAGTGTATACCTTCCACCTTCTCACAGTGCTCCCAGCTCTTGTGAATCTGTCTAAAATACAGTTTTTTTGTCTGATTACTCTGCTGATGAAGTCGAGAAGTTATGCCTCAAATTAAAAAACAAACTTACAACTGGCCCTGACCTAATTCCATCCTTCTTGGTTAGAGATTGTGCAATGTCCTAGCAAGTTTCATATTTAACTTAGCGCTCAAGACTGATACCTTTCCAAATGTTTGAAACATAGCAAAGGTTATTCCCATCCTTGATTTTAAACTACAGACCAATTGCTCTTCTATGCAATTTTGCTAAGGTATTTGAATTCACCATTTATAATCGCATCTACACATCTGCAAACCTGATTTTGCCACGTCAACATGGTTTCATGGAAAAGGGGTCTACTGTCTCCAATCTTTCTTGCATCACACAGTTTATTGCTTTACACTTGAAAAGCAGAGTGGTCAGGTTGATATAGTTTATATGGACTTGGTCAACACCATATAATCGCATTGATCATATGGTGTTACTTGATAAACTTAAATCTGCTGGCTTTTCGGCCTCTCTCAGCCTCTTTTTCAGATAATATTTGAATATCAGGCTAAATTTTGTCGCCTATGGTGGTTTTGATTCCAATTGTTATTACACAAGTTCGGGTGTCCCTCGGGGCTCTAACCTCGGACCTGTATTCTTCTTACTCTTCATCAACGACCTGAGCTTTGGTTTGTGAGCAAATCACCTTCTTTTTTGACGATCTTAAACTTTATTCTTCTATAAGTGGAGTTGATGATTGTGCAGAGCTTCAATAGAGTTGGCGAGTGGTGTGCTGATAATACACTGTACCTGAATTTCTCAAAGTATAGGGTGGTCCAATATTCAAAGAGAATATTTTGCATATGAATCAAATTATCTTTGAACTTGCACATAGAGGAAGTGATAAGTTCAGCCCTTCGTATGCTTGGCTTCATAATTAGAAACTGTAGTATGTTCTGTAATGAAATCACACTTAAAACTCTTTATTTTTCACTTGTACATACCAGATTCGAACATGGAGCACTAATTTTTTTCACCATATTATACTTCTCAAAAGTGTTGCCTTGAGTCAATTCAGATGAGGTTTCTGAATTTTTTGAAATTTAAAGTTGTAGGGAATATCCTCCTCCTGGATTTGCTCATTTGATACTGCTTCAGGTGTGCGGCATTGATAGTCTTGAGTCTCGTAGAAAAGTTGCTTCTATAAGGTTCATTTATAAACTTTTAAATAATTTGCTAGATTGTTCAGAGCTGCTTGGAGAGATAAAATTTCTTGTACCTAGAATAAATGCTAGAAGCTGTGATACTTTCTATCTTCGAACTATCAGAACAAATCTGCTTATATGATCGCCTATTCATACCACTGTTAGCCATTATAGCTACATAACTAACATATGTGACATTAATTACTTAAGTACAAAGGTCATTAAAGTTGCACGTACTAGTTTTTGTTTGTAGTCCATTAAGTTATTAAAATAACTGCCAATTGGTGACTGTACTATACTAATGCATAACATATGTAAATTTCTTTTTCCTTTAATTGCCTGTAAGCCTATTGGGCAATAAAATGATAAATAAATAAATTCCTCTCTGACAAAGCAGTAACAGTTGAGTTCTAGCAGAAACTCAGCGGGACTGTTGAGCACATATGTTGACACAACTGTTCAACTATTGATGCCTGTTGAACTCAGCCAAACACGTCACAGTTAGCAAACAAAGCATTACAACACAAAAATAACATGTAAAATAAAATAAGAAATAACTGTTAATGGTTAAGGTACCAAAACTAAACTACGCAAGATAAAACAGCACCAAAAAGTGTCACCTCTTGCCTTCTCACACTATAAAATTCCTGCACACTGTAAAACTCTTCTTCCAGTAGCATACGCAAATCCCTCCAGTTTATATCTCATTGAGAAGGTGCCAGTAATTGATAAATGACACCTTTCTGAATTTTTTTTAAGTGAGTCTGTGGAGGACAGAGATACAGAGTCACAATTGCCTGAGTTCACTGTATATTATTTCTTTTGAAAATTGTTCTGCATTTTTCAATAACCGAGAATAGATGTTTAAAACTCTCTCAGCTTTGTGTGTCAGATTTGTCAAAGCCGAATGAGAGACAAACATCACAAAATAGTCCTTGAAGTCAACAGTGTGTTCATCAGTCTCCAACTGCTGAAATGTATCGGTAGTCAGCAAATGAGTGCTTAAACTCAGCTGTTGGTGCTTAGTGAAGTCGGCCATTGTTCTGCATTTTCAGCCTGATAATTCTCTCTGTATTTCTATAAGTGCCAACATGTCACGGTAAACTAATTTTGATGGTAAATTTTTCTGCTGATTTAGCTGTTTCTGTACATTTTTTAGCAAATTTTAGCTAACAGAGAGGTATCGATGGTAAGATTTTTCACAAATGTTTTGAAATTATATATATATATATATATATATATATATATATATATATATATATATATATATATATATATATATATATATACAGTGTGGCCCATTTAAAATGGAAACACGCCTATAACTTTTGTATTTATAATTCGATTTTGATGAGCCAGAGATCAAAAGATATGATGGAAAACTCTATAAATTCTGTGAAAATTGTTCTCTATGTCACCTGACCAAGGCAACTAATGCACTTTTTCTATGTCAAAAAATGGGAAAAGGGATTAGGGTTGTTTTTACAAGAAAAGTACGCCAGTGAATTCGGCATCCCACAAAATGGATATATACCAAAGTTCAATCAAAAAGAAGAATTATTGACCATATTTGAGAGAAGTTTATTTATGTGACTCTTCTAATATGGTAACACCCCTGTAACTTTTGTATTTGTATCGCGATTTTTTCCAGCAGAGCTCAGAAGATAGAGAACGAAGAAGTCTATAGATCTTTTGAAAATTGTTTCATATGCAATTCGATCATGGCCTACTAAAACTATTTTCATATGTCAAAAATTATAACAAAGGTTTAGGATTGGTGTTAGGAAAAGATAAGTACGCCATGGGATTCGCCATTCTTTAAAGAAGTTATCTACCAAATTTCATCAAAAAATAACTATTTTGACAGACTATGAAAGTCAACAATAACATCTCAAAAGTTGAAGAAAAAAGTTTATAAATGCTGTGACATATGAAAATAATTTTAGTAGGCTGTGATCGAATAGCATAGGAAACCACTTTCATAGGGTCTATAGACTTCTTCATTTTCTATCTCTTGAGACATCGTTAAAAAAACGCGTTATAAACACAGAAGTTACAGGGGTGCATATTAAAGAGTCACACAAAAATAAACTTTTCTCAAATTCTTAGTAATTCTTTTTTTTTAATGAAATTTGGTATATATCTATTTTGATGCCACACATCTTTCACAATATTTTTGTCGTGACATATGGTTTTTATTTGAGTTACTAATTCACTTTTTAAAATCTGGCTGCGGTCTGCAGCTATACAAAAGTAAGGACATACTTAAAATGTTGTTGTAACATTTTTTACTTGCGGAATTTTTGACACCTCACTAAAGCACAAACTTAAGCAATCCGATAGGCAATTGCTGTATATGGCAACAGGATATCCTGCTGATAAGATACTTTGTGTGCCCTTGAATGCAACTCGCATAGTAGCAGAAGTAGCACCATCATAACTTTGGCCTCTTTAAGTAAGAGAGACTATCGTAGTTTTTAATATATTTGCTAGTCCTTGTCGTGACATCAGTAGTAGGAAGAAAAGTGGAAGCGTCTTCTTGGATTCCTTTCACAGATTCATCGTAATACTTCACACATAGAGAAAATTGCTCTTGTCTAGAAACATCAGTAGTTTCATCACACTGTTCCAAAATTTTTCTTTGAATTTAAGAGCCTATTATTGAAATTAGCTTATTTTTAATTACAGGAGACACATGCTCTTACCTCCTGATGATAGAATGTGTTCTTTAAAAGTAGTGTCGCCATCGTTAGCATGAAATATACATAAAGTTCTAAAAATGTGATCATTAAATTCTGACGCTTCCAGAGTCAATCAGCCAGAATTTCTATTTAACCACACTAAACTAAACCAAAAATCAAATCATATGCAAAACTGTCAGTTAACATAAATATTAGACTAAGATTACATAACGGCATGCAAACTCTGCGGCGAGGGGGAGGAATCAGCCCAGCACATCTTGTGCGAGTGTAAAGCTTTGGACCGCAAAAGACAACTGATCTACGGTCAGCCTAGACCCGGAGACAGAGCAATATAAAATTTCACCCTACCAATTGCTGTGCAGACTAGTTTAAGGCACAGTGATTTTGGAATGGGTGGAGTAGAAAAGACAAAGGGCATGCACAATGAGCCAAAAGCTGCTGTGCTATCGGGCCGGCAAAGACGCGGACGAGCCCTGAGGGAGAAAAAAAAATTACATAATAGCTATACCATTACAGAACAGTAGTTGTTTCTTACAAAGTGTTGGCGCCGCTGTGCGATATATTTCCGTTAATTATGTTTAAATAGTAATTTTGGCTAGAATAATTTTTATTTTGATTTATCGAGAGACAGATGGCAACCCCTGTATTGTTTTTAAATTAAACTGAAGTTCAAAAATTATCTTATCGTACCTGTGGGCGATAAGCTGCCAAGAACAGTCGTTTTGTAGACGTCTTAAGCAGTTTTACTAGAAATATTACTAACTGTTTTTCCTCTCGAAACTGCAGACGTATATATTGTGTTTTGTTAGTCGACATATTTTTTATTAAGTGAATTGTTAGTGTCTCCAGATTCCTTACATCCTAACTAGTCTATCCCTTTCCTTTCTGGAAGCATTTACCAAGAAGTCAAACCGCAGTTGACCGGTAAGTTTTTCTTTGTTATATCATATCATCATATTTATAATACATGTATATATGTTTGCTTCATACGGACTCGAGGTATTACATTTGATTTATTTGTAGTCGTTAGTTTTCGCATACAGTCCATTTTTTCGTCAGATCATATGTGTCAATTTAGTTTAGACTGATTTAAACCCAGCGGCCGACACATAATATTTGGTGCTTCGAGCCGGATCATTAGAGTTTGAAACGATATTAGAGTGCAACGTTGTTTTGTAAATTTGTTTAAAATACTTCGAGTCAGTTGTTTTTGTAAATAGGAGAGCAGTTTTTAGTACATACGCTAGGTATTTGCACAGTTTAAACTAATGTTGGGTTGCATTCTGTCTATCAAGGATTTGATTAGTTTTAGAGGTGTATGAGTTAGTCATGGTTATTTCCGAAGGATTAGAATAATATTTGGTTCGATTCGCGAACATTTTTTGGTTTGCTTCTTTCCGTTTGGAGATAATTTGGTGGTAAATCATACACCAGTCGTTTATCTTATAGTGTACTTATCTAGATAGTTTTTTCTTTGCATGCAAAGAATAACATTAAAATTTTGTACTTAATTTTTCGAATTTATATTGGCTCGTTTTCATATTCATTTATTTAATATTTGTTATTAGGTTCATAACTATTGTCTTTCTTTCAATTTAATCGTAATTATGACTGATCAACAGGTACTAGAACGTCAACGGAAAATTTTAACGTCGAAAAAAGAAACTTATTTTTTGCGTTTACAAACATTACGAATTCGGTAAAAAATTAAACGATGCCGCTTCTCTAAAAAACTTTGTAGCTAAGCTAAAATTGTTGGAAAAAACTAAAGATGAATTTACGCAGATTATTGACTCGCTTAATGAGATACAAATACAGTTGGATATAAAATATGTGCCGAGTTTTCAGGCATTAGATGCGTTTGACGACTTATATTGTCATATATTAGTAATGGCTGAAGATCCGCATGTAACAGCAAGCAGAATGATTGACTCAAACCAGAATACGCAGGGTCAAAATAAAGAAAAACGTCAAACTGTTCCTCAGTTGCCGAAGTTAAGTTTGCCTAGGTTTTCAGGTAATATTAGGGAATGGGAAGTCTTTTACGAATGTTTTAAAAGTCTCATTCATGAAAGGTCGGACTTAACTGACGTCGACAAGGTAAATTATTTGGTGGGACAGTTGTCAGGTAAAGCTTTGAATATTTGTTCGGGATTACCTCCGACTGGTACTAATTACAAAATTATTTGGGACACTCTTGTTGAAAAATTTCAAAATCGTCGTGTTTTAGCAACTAGTTATTTGGAACAAATTTTAGATTTGAAACCGGCCCAATCTGCGTCGTCTAATAGTTTAAACAATATTTTAGAGAAGTGTGATACGGCATTTAAAGCTTTGCAAAACTTAAAACTTGATGACTTATTAGATTTTACGTATGCATATTTAATTTGGTCTAAAATGGATGTCGAAACTAGAAGTCTTTTTGAAAACTCTCGTAGAACATTAGATATTTTCACATACAAGGAAGTTCTAGGGTTTATTAAAGACCAAGCGCATATTTATACCATAACTCCGAATTTGCATAAATTGAATAAGTCAGTTTCTTTACAGTGTAATAATAAAGCGAAATCTCGTGCATTTTTTGTTGAAAATAAGAGAGAGTTCAATGATAAGAATTGTATTTGCTGTCGTGTAAAACAACATTCTTTGACTTTGTGTGATAAGTTTTTGTCGAAATCGCCTGTAGATAGATTTAAATTTATAAAGGATCAATACTTATGTATTAATTGTTTTGCTAAACATAAAGTTATTGCTTGTAAAAGTGCAGTATCTTGTAGAATTTGCAAACATAAGCATCACACACTTTTACATTTTGTCAAAAATCAGAATGATAATACTAAATTATCTACAGATAATGAACAGAGTGTTAGGAAAAATATTTCTGGCAGAATTGGTCTAGAAGATTGTAATAAATCAGGAGAAAACTCAGAGTCACTCCAAAATAGCTTAAACCCATCCACATTTTGTTCGACTTTACAATCTGCATCTGACTTTGGGTTGACGGTTTTGTTATCTACTGCGATTATAAACATTTTTGGTCAAGATGGTAGGGGTCATAGAGCAAGATTCTTATTAGATTCGTGTAGCCAAGCACATTTCTTGACTGCTAACTTGGCCAGAAAACTGGATTTGGAAATTTCTAATTGTGATTCGTTCGTTAAAGCCATGGGTGCTAATGATAATTCGGTATTAGGGAAAGCATCAGTCGTCATTTCGTCTATTTTAGATTCCAATATTCAATATTCGTTAGATGCTTTATTAGTTGAGAAAATAACTGACAGATTGCCTGCTTTTAAGGTTCATAGAGAATCTGTCAACCATTTCTTTGAGCTGCCGTTAGCAGATGTTACTTTTGACCAACCAGGTGCTATTGACGGAATAATCGGAGCACAATTGTTCCCATGTTTGTTGAGTTCCCATAAGGTAACAGGCTCTGTAGATATGCCTGTTGCAGTTGAAACTAAACTGGGTTACGTCATTATGGGTTCAGCTCCAGCGATCATTTCGGAATCCAGAAGTTTTCACTCGTTTCACACTACTGTTGAACCTTCCTTGAATAGTTTCGTGGTAAAGTTTTGGGAAATGGAGGAGATTCCAGTTCAAAGATTCGAACATCCCGATGATCTAGAATGTGAAAAAATATACTCGTCTACCCTCAAAAGAGAATCTTCTGGGAAATATGTTGTAAAACTTCCCTTTAAATTGAGTCCTGACAAATTGGGAGACTCTTATGCTATGGCATTAAAACGTTTTAATAGTTTAGAAGAAAGGTTTGATAAGTTCCCAAAATTTAAGGAACAGTATAGTTCTGTTATTCATGAATATTTACAAGAAGGATACATGTCTCTCTCGAAAGAAATTTATTTTCCTAATTATTTTATTCCGCATCACGGTGTGTTTAAGCCTGAAAGCACTTCTACTCCTCTTCGTTGTGTTTTTGACGCCTCTTGCAAGTGGCGACAGAATTTAGTTTGAATGATTTGTTGTACACAGGCCCAAAATTACAGTCTGATGTACTTGATATTTTTCTCAATTTTCGTTTGTTTCCGGTAGCCTTTACAGCAGACATTCGTCAAATGTATTTGCGAATTGGAATGAATGCTGAACATCAAAGGTTTCAACAAATATTGTGGAGATTTTCTCAAGATGAGCCTATTCGAACCTATCAGTTAAATTCCGTCACTTTCGGCGTGAAGTCATCACCGTTTTTATCGTTGAGAACACTTAGACAGTTGGCTCACGATGAATCGGAAAAATATCCATTAGCTTCGAAAGTCGTACATCGTGATTTTTATATGGACGACTTGGTTTCGAGTGTTGAAAGTTTAGAAAAGGCAAGGGTTCTTTATCAAGAATTAGTTGGTTTATTTTTTGCTGGCGATTTTCAGCTTACTAAATGGGCTGTAAATTCTGAGGAGCTTCTATCGGAAATTCCACGGGCTGAACGTTCACCAAAGGTGGTTAGTTTCGATTTAGATAGCCTAAAAGTATTGGGATTACAGTGGTTTCCCAGCGAGGATGTTTTTTCGTTTGCTATACATGTGGAACACAGGATATGTACAAAACGGAACGTTTTATCCACTGTGGCTAGATTGTTTGATCCACTTGGTCTTCTGGCTCCTGTTACTTTAATGCTGAAACGAATTGTAAAGGAGCTGTGGAAACTAAAGTTGGACTGGGATGAAGTTCCCACTGGAAAAATTCTCAATCAGTGGCAAAAAATCCAGAGTGAATTGCCGTTTCTATCAGATTTTCAAATGGTTCGTTATTCGGGTGTTTTTACAGATTCTGAGGTGACATTGATTGGTTTTTGCGATGCTTGTGAAGAATCATACGGGGCTGTGGTCTACATCAAGGGAGTGACGCCAGATTGTTTTGTTCAGGTTTCGCTTGCTTGTGCTAAAACTAAGGTGTCTCCTATGAAGGTGCAATCAATTCCACGATTAGAACTGTGCGCAGCCGTATTATTAGCTAGATTGTTGAAATTTTTAAAATGTAGTCTCGAATCTCGTATCACCATACGACAAATATTTGCTTTGTCTGATTCAAGAGTGACCTTGAGTTGGATCGCTTCGCCTCCTTATAGATGGCATGTGTTTGTAGCTAATAGAGTGTCACTCATTCAAGAGTTGGTTAGTTCGGAAAACTGGTTTCATGTGGAAGGTTCTGATAATATAAGTGATTGCTTGTCTCGTGGTATGCAACCTTCACAGTTCATGAAATCAGATGTTTGGAAATCAGGTCCAGAATGGTTGAAGTTAAGTGTGTCGCAGTGGCCGATTATTTCGATTGCTGCTACCGATGGGAAATTGCCCGAGGAAAAGGTTATTTTAATGGTAACAACCGAGGTAGAGCCACACCCATTATATCAATTGATTTCTCGTTGTTCGTCCTTTAGTAAGTTGATCCTTACAACTGTTTATGTTTTACGATTTTCTAGAATTCTGAAAACCTCAGGACTTATTTCAAGTTCTGATTTGGAAACGGCTGAACTGCGTTTAATCAAAGTAGTTCAGCGGCATTATTTTAATTCCGAAATCTTATTGTTGGAAAAGAACAAATTGTCTTCTCCCCATCTTCGTCCTTTGTGTCCATTTTTGGAAGATGGTTTGATTAGGGTGGGAGGTAGACTTAGTAGCTCAAGTTTAGAATTCGATCGGCAGCATCCATTTCTCTTGCCTAGAAACGATCACTTTGTGAATTTGCTGATTGATGACTGTCATCGAAAAAATTTGCATACTGGACCACATTTGGTTTTGTCGATTTTACGTCAAAAGTATTGGATTACTAGTGGTCCAAATGCCGTTAGATATCGCCTTCGAAAATGCAATCATTGCTTTCATCAACATCCCAAGCCGACGTTTCCAAAAATGGCAGATCTCCCTGCGGTACGAGTTTCAGAAGCCAAACCCTTCTTACATTGTGGTGTTGATTATGGGGGGCCTTTCTTCGTAACTTTGGGGAAAAGGAGGGGAGTTAAAAGTCAGAAGGCCTACATTTGTTTATTTATTTGTTTGGCAACTAAAGCTCTGCATGTGGAATTAGTGTCGGACTTATCGACCGACATGTTTTTGGCTGCATTTAAGCGTTTTTTGTCACGTCGTGGGGCATGTTCAGTCATGTATTCGGACGGAGCCACAAACTTCATCGGGGCTAAACATAAATTAGATGCCCTTTATAACTTTGTTAATTCTGATTCGTATAACCACGCACTACAAACCGAATTCACTCCGAATAAAATCGTTTGGAAATTTCAACCTCCTTTGAGTCCTCATTTCTCCGGAGTTTGGGAGTCCCAAATTAAGGCTGTTAAAACTCATCTCTATAAAGTCATTGGTTCTCAAATTTTGACCTATGAGGAACTTAATACTGTTCTGACACAAATAGAGGGGTTGTTAAATAGTAGACCTCTTAGTTGGCTTAGTACTGACCCTTCGGACCCACTTCCTTTAACTCCAGCACATTTTCTTACTCTTACCCCATTAAAGTCTTTGCCTCTTGTTGATGAAGAGACTGCTGCTAGGAGTTTGTTCGATCGTAAAAATTTGATAGACGACATGGTGCATACATTTTGGAAAAGATGGCACAATGAATATCTCACGCAACTTCAAATGAGGCAGAAGTGGAATGTCCCAAGCATGCCCATAGAGATCGGAACATTAGTTATACTAAAACAAGATAATGTGCCGCCATTTCGTTGGCCGGTTGGCGTTGTCGAAGAGGTTCTTCCGGGTACTGATGGTGTAGTAAGAGTCGCTAAGGTCAGAACAAAAACTGGCGTTTACAAAAGACCTGTAGTGCGACTATGCCCACTACCATCCCAATGACCTTTTACTTCTTATTAGTCTTGTATTATTTTTATTAGTTTTCAGTTAGAATTTGTTATTTTGTTTGTTTTAATTTCAATGGTACGTTCTGAAACAGTCTTTCAGGGCGGGGGGTGTGTTGGCGCCGCTGTGCGATATATATCCGTTAATTATGTTTAAATAGTAGTTTTGGCTAGAATACTTTTTATTTTGATTTATCGAGAGACAGATGGCAACCCCTGTATTGTTTTTAAATTAAACTGAAGTTCAAAAATTATCTTATCGTACCTGTGGGCGATAAGCTGCCAAGAACAGTCGTTTTGTAGACGTCTTAAGCAGTTTTACTAGAAATATTACTAACTGTTTTTCCTCTCGAAACTGCAGACGTATATATGTGTGTTTTGTTAGTCGACATATTTTTTATTAAGTGAATTGTTAGTGTCTCCAGATTCCTTACATCCTAACTAGTCTATCCCTTTCCTTTCTGGAAGCATTTACCAAGAAGTCAAACCGCAGTTGACCGGTAAGTTTTTCTTTGTTATATCATATCATCATATTTATAATACATGTATATATGTTTGCTTCATAAGGACTCGAGGTATTACATTTGATTTATTTGTAGTCGTTAGTTTTCGCATACAGTCCATTTTTTCGTCAGATCATATGTGTAAATTTAGTTTAGACTGATTTAAACCCAGCGGCCGACACACAAAGTTTTAACTGATTGTAAGTCATCACCAAATACATCCATCCCCCTCTCATGAGGATAGTTGCAGCTGTGACAAACTTTGCTCATCGGAGACCTCAACAACATGTTAGTCCTAGCAAGTGAAGGAACAAACAGTCTCTGTGACCTCAATAAAGCATTATTATATGATATGTCCCATAGTATTCATGCTCATTAAGTTAGTAAATTTCTCTAAAGCTTTTGATCGGGTCAACCATAGAATACTGCTCTCTAAACTTGATGCATTGGGTTTTGCTGTGAGTTTGCTTAGGTGGGTGAAGAGCTATTTGTCTGGTAGAACACAATGTGTTAAGATTGGTGACTGTATCTCCAGGGTAATGTATATATATATATATATATATATATATATATATATATATATATATATATATATATATATATATATATATATATATATATATATATATATATATATATATATATATATATATCTTCTGGAATGCCACAGGGTAACTCATGCTGGACCCTTTTTGGTTTATTTATTTTTTAACGATATTCCTGATGTCCTTAAATATAGCTTCGTTCTCATGTTTGCTGAAGACATTAAGCTCTTTAAATCAATAAGCTACTACAGAGCCATGTTGCTTCTTCAGAGTGACTTGGATCGATTCACTGATTGGTGCGATTCAAATGTTCTCAATCTTAATTTAAAGGAATATTTTCATCTTTGCTTCTCGCAATTAACTAACAATATTCAAACATCTTATTTTATTAACTCTGAGCCAGTGAGCCAACATTGTCTTTGACGAGGCCTTGACATTTAATTCCCATATGATCAGTATTGTATCTAAAACATACAGAACTTTGGGCTTTATTCACAGATTTGCCAGGATTTTTTCTCATGACATACTTCGAACATTATAATGTTCCCTGGCCAGCTGTATACGAACGAGCGTGTGGCCCCGGTGTCCACCAGTGCTTCGAAGGTGCCTTCGGCGATGTTTATTGATATAAATGGTCGGTTGTCTATTACTACGGTTGTTTCCGAGGGTTCATGTGACGGAAACTGCGGGGTCCTCGGTCCGGCGCAGTTCCTTAATAGTTTCCCTGGCGGGGTGCACAAGTGCAGCCCCTAGACAGTGTGTCGGGACGCCCGCAGCGTGAGCAAAACAACCTGACTGCCGGCGCTCGACACTGGCCCCTCATGTGTCCGGGTTGGCCACATCGCCAGCAAGTAGGGGCAAATCTTACTGTTCTACGGGTGTTGTTTGCTCCCTGTGTATCGTTTGGTGAGGTCTGCTGTTTACTGGTAAAAACGTGTGGTGTTGGCTATCGGACGTCGGCGGTGTTACCCTGACGGCAGGTCTCGGTGGGGGTGAGTAGTAAGGGATATTAATTAGCTGTGGCCTCGTGGGTGTCTCGGCCAACCGCTGGTTACCGCGGGATTCTTGGAAGAGGGATTCAACAGACTTAACCTTCTCTATCAGCGTTCTGACGTCTGGAATGTCACAATTCCAGAGCATTTGGCGGTATTGTGGTAATAGATTCCTCCTGAGCCATGTTAGCTCCATTTCCGGGGACATATTACCATGCCTTCTGATGAGTGTTTGGAGGTCAGTGGTATAGCTTACGACCGGCTCGTTCGGTACCTGGATCCTACGGTCCAGACGTTCTAGAAAGGCAGCAGGGTCGGAATTTCCATCAAACTGTACCTTCCAGTTTGGGACATTTTCTTCCGGAGTGGACATAACGGTGACGGTTTTTGTTTAATAATTAGCAACGGAACGATATCGGAACGGGGCGGTATTAGAACGGGACGCTATTAACACGGAACGGACGGCTTATTTAATTATATGTAACGGAACTATATCGGAACGGTACGGTATTGGAACGGTACGGTATTAACATGGAACGGACGGCTTTTTTTTATTTAATAATATGTAACAGAACTATATCGGAACGGGACGGTATTGGAACGGGACGGTATCAACACTGAACGGACGGCTTTTTTTAAATTTAATAATATATAACGGAACTATATCGGAATGGGACGGTATTGTAACGGGACGGTATTAATACGGAACGGTCAGCTTTATAGTTACGGCTCCCTGCTCGGCTAAACTGCTCGGGCGCCATTTTGTAATGAGGCCTGACTTACGGGGTGAATTATACAATGAAACAGGTTAACGTATTTACGGAAACGGTCCCGGGCGCCAGATTTTGAAAGGGTTTACTCCCTACGAGGGTGTCTGCGACCTCGTCGACTCCGACCACTGGTGTGATCAGAGTGCCTGGGTAGCTCTGTGGAGAGGGTCCGGTAGCCTTTGCTGTAACAGGGCGTGTAGTTACCTCCGGGGTGGCGGGCTTTAATCGCTACCCCGACAATTCCCTGACCTTCTGAAATTCTGTATAGATATAGCAGATTTATTTAAAGACCAGATATCCTATTTACAACGTTTATTAAGAAACTATATATATATATATATATATATATATATATATATATATATATATATATATATATATATATATATATATATATATATATATATATATATATATACAAAGATCCGCTAAGGTTCACAATCCTGGTAGTGGCTACTGTACTACCCAATATCTTATAATATACCTTAGAGGACGGACGAGACGAGATTACTCAATTACTTGCACGGAGGGGATCCAGCGTCGGTTTGACTCTCTGTACCTTGGATCGAGAGGTCCGGCCGCGAATACCCCGAGCACCGTGGTTTAAGACTCTGAGATGCAGGCAATAGATGGATTGCCACGGCGGGCGTTACATAATCGCCCAAATAGCGTATCCTCGGGCGAAGCCGATGTCGTGTCAGTCGAGATACTTCGACACCTGTGGGCGTCGAGAACGAAAAGGAAGTCGGTGTGATGGGGTCGTGACGGGATACTGCCGCGAACTGATTGATCTAAGCTTACTTGTGTCACTACAGCGTCTAAACCAGGATCAAATCAGGACGGACGGGTGTAACCCACTTGAAAAGTCTGTGTCACTACAGCATCACTTTTCGAATGGCTTACAACACGCTAACAGTGTTAGGATACGGGGAGAGAGGGGACTTGTCCCGGACGCACGATCTCGACGTCGCCGAAGGGATACGATATTACGATAAAATGTATGAAAATTCACTATCTCTGAAGTATGAAAATTCGCTATCTTTACAGTATGAAAATTCGCGATCGCTACGAAGTATAAAATCGGCAAAGGTTTTACCTATTCGGACGAACTAATGGGCCAATTCTTACGGTGTGACGGTACCTAACTACCAAAACTAATTACGGCTAAACGGTGGAATTCGCTATATCTCTAACGCAACACTTGTTCTGTAAAACCTTCGACCTTACTCTACCAGTCGCAAACTTTTTCTCCTTCAGAAGTTAAAATTGTCTCCGTAGTCTCCAGCTGGAAAATCTAATCGGTGGAGATACCTTATCCTTATCTTGGGCAGATATGTTTTTATTCTGAAGCGATAATTCGAAAATGCGTGTTTGTTAAAAATATTACTGATAAATAAATAAAATAAATTTAACTGCAGAGAATATTTTTATCGGTATGATTTGTTCCGAACAGTCGCATTTGACATCTACGACTGTCCCGAAAATATACACTTCATTACAATAGCTGACATTTCCGTGGCTTTATCCTTATCTTTTCTGTTACCTAACTAATTTTTTAAATTATTTTTTGTCGAATAAGTTAGCTGCGAATCAGCTTTCTAAAAAATGCTCTCGAGGCCCCTATGATACATCATTCAAATGGTAGGCAAACTTTTTTCCAATTTATCTTTTCCGAAGGTCGTAGATTACTCTAACATATTCTTTGTTCTGTGTCTGTTAATTCATTTTTCCACTAAGCCAACCGAGTATCCGTTATATTTGGCCACGTTTTTTATAATGATAAATGTTAATAGTGAAACGATCGTCAGGTCTTTAAAAGATCTGTTGTGGTGATTTGGGTTCTCCATGTGTACTTATCAGTGCTCATCACATGTTCCAATCTTCACTTAGATTGTTAAACATCTGCCTTTTGTAAGAAAACTACGGATCTATTACATACCGAATATTATATGGTACAATATACTTGAATCGTTTATTTAAAAGAATTTTGGTGGGTTTGATATTAGATTTTAAATTTTTACAAAGTTCAAAGTTCAACTGTGACATATTTGCTAGGGTTCATTCACAGTTCAGTTTGAAAAAACATGGGTTCATATACCCTAATAAAAGCAATAACAATAACTAAATGAAAAAATTACCATATTATTTTTAAATACTCACCAGATGTATGTCTTGATAATGCTTTCTTTTGCTCTTCGACCTTGTATCTTATTTTTGGGTGTATAATAGATTGTTCCTTTTTATATTTTTCTGTATTTAATTCATTATCCCTAAAACTATCATCACTAAGTTCTCCTTCTTCCTTGGTACTGTCCAAATTTTCTATTTTGTCATGTTTAACCAGGCTACTTGACTCTTTATTGCCACTTTCCTTATTCAACGTAAAATCTGAAGATGCATTTTGACTTTGTTTGGGATCAGTAATTACAGCTGTCTTCTCTTTTTCTGGGCAAGCTTTTACACTACTTCTTTTAACATCTTCATTTCTGTCAGATGGATCTACTTTTTTTGTTTCCCCGGATTTATGTTTGGATGTAGAGCTTCTGAAAGAACAAATAGTACAGTATCTACACAATAGACTATAAGTAAAACTTTATGCATAAAGTTCTAGTTTCTCTTTACAGTTAAGTAAATAAAATACATAAATAATGGAACATTGCATATAAACATAGAGGAGACCAGGACAAGAAAAACATCGCAAGTGAAAACACTCGTTGAAGTAACTTTATGGAATTATCCATAGTGGTCTTTCACTGGTAGAGGGCGGTGTTATTTTGCTTTTGGTTCATCAGTTTTGCTCATGCACTGAATATTAGCACCCTCTAAGGCCTTCATAAATGACCTTTCAGAATCAAGGGCTAAGAAACTTCTACAGATAAACAGACAACAACTGAGAACTCTGGTCGACCTGTATACAGGATACTGCTGCTTGCTTCACCACATGCACTGAATTGGACTCGGACAAGAAACCGAGTGCCGGCTGTGTATGGAAAGTGATGAAACAGCAGACCATGTGCTATGTTCCTGTCTGCTGTGGACAGGATAAGACACATGCTCTTTGGCAAAACACAACTTGCACCAGAAGATCTGAATCAACTTTCGCCTACAAAAATGGTCGACCTCTCTAGGAATTTGTTGGGTGAAATGTAAGGCAATTAGGCGTGAGCCACAATAGATCTTAAGGTCGCAGTGGAGGGACCAAAAAGGTCCACTCACAATATAACCTAACCTAACCTAACTGTCGCTAAATAGTTTAGCGACAGTTACTGTTGAAGACAACTTCGTTGTCGAAATATGTATCTGGCACATAACTCTGTTATTATTTTGTAGTTTTTTGGATGATTCTGCTTTTTCTTTCCCTATCTAATACAGATATAGTTGGAATCAGACTTTCCAGTCGGCAGACTTTGTTAAATATTTTTGTCGATTATGTTCCTCCCAACACCATAATAATCTCTGACTACTCTCTAAACCACACAGGGTGGTGAATGGAAATTGTAGGAATGGCTACGATAAGATAAATAAACACAGATTCAATTTAGAATTTTAGTGAATTTTCATACAAAAAATTCACTGGGGTCGCAAATTTTAAAAAATGTTCTTAAATGTGTGTGAACGCCTAGAGCCCAGCTCAATTCTTATATGTTCATACATATGGTGTGAGAATAAAGTGACAGATAAATTCGATAACTTCGTTAAAAATAATTTTTTGTAAAAATCTGAAAGGGGTATAACAATTTTACTAATTTCACGTCACACTACATTATTTTCATCTTGTTACGTCATTTGTTTTTCAAGTTATGACGTCATCTTTTTTTTTAATGACCATCCATTTTTTATTATTGATTTTGATAGTAGTGTTTATTCTCTTTTGAGCGGTATAAACTTTTTAACACATTATATTTGAAAAAAAATATGAAAAAGGACCTTAAAATTCAATTATTAACAAATTTCTTTCAACATTGTGAGAGCTTTCAAAAGTCAATAATAAATAAATGTTATTTGCTTATTCTAGAGTAGAATTTACCTTTTGCTAATAAAAATGGTTCAATTGAGCAAAAAACAGAGAATTGAAGTGTTGATGATTGGATATGGTGATAAAGCCAGAACACATCAAAAGTATGTCAACTTTTCAGAGAAAAGTACCTGGATAAGCCGATAAGTCAATCAACTGTTGTGGATATCGGATGATATAAGTGAACATCCACACATTGATGTTCTATTAAAAGTTGAAAACAAGCCACATGCAAGTAGTAAAAATTGCTTTGGATTGCGGTGTAAGCCACACTGTTTCCGGTTTTCAAATTTTATTCCACAAATGTCACCCATATAAGGTAACATTACTTCATGAGTTGGCAAAAGATGACTTTGATCGTAGACCAGAATTCTGAGAAAAGATGATGGAATTATGTCTTCAAGATCCAATATTTTCCCAGCATCTTCCATTTTCAGATGAAGCAATATTTTGTTTAAACAGAATGGTCAATAGACAGAATTGTAGATGTTGGGCTAGGGAAAATCATCATTAAATGCGGGAAGTTCTCACACAGCATCCTCGAAAGGTTAATGTATTTGCGGATTATTGACGACCATATTATAGGCATATTCTTTTTTGAAAATAATTTAACAGGAGAAAGGTACCTACAATTTTTACAGTTGCACTTGATGCCTCAACTGATATATTTCCCAATGTAAACAGTCCTGACTTACTAAACAATAACTTTTAGTTACAAGATGGTGCTCCGCCACATTATGCAATTAATGTTCGAGGCTATTTGGACCAAGTTCTACCGGGAAGATGGATAGGAAGAAGAGGTTTAATAGAATGACCAGTTAGGTCTCCAGATTTAACACCTTTAGACACTTTTTTATGGTGATACTTAAAAAGTAAGATTTATAAAAATCGACCCAATAATTTAGAAGATCTCAAGGAAAAAATTAAACATGAGATAGGCTTACATCACCGCAAACTTTGCATAATGTAATAAATGAATTTTACAATCGTCTTGGGTATTGTCAGTTGGTACAAGGTCATCACTTTGAACATCTAGTGTAGTAAAAATTGTTATTTCTCTGCCTATTTTTGTAATTAATGTTGGTGTTAATAAAATGAAGAATGTCTTGATTACTTGAACTTTAAGGCCTTTTTTCTCAATTTTTTTCAAATGTGACATATTAAAAATTGTAGACCGTTGAATGCAGTATAAAAAGTACTATCAAAATCTATAAGAAAAAAAATCGGCTGTCATTTTAAAAATATATATCGTGAAGTCATAACTTGAAAAACCACAATGACGTAACAAGATAAAAATAATGTAGGGTAAAACGTCAAATTAGTACAATCGTTACATCCCTTCGAGATTTTTTCCAGTTTTTGACGAGGTTATCGAACTATATTATATATAGTGTGGAATATATATATATATATATATATATATATATATATATATATATATATATATATATATATATATATATATTGTATGGAATAATGGTTATTCATCCCCAAGGCCAAGCTTCATTTCTCCCTGTAATACCTCCTTTTCCCAAATTAGAAAGTTCAGGGAAAGGGAAAAGAGCATAAAGAAAATTTAAAAATATTTACTTCCTGTGTGTGGCTAGGCCCTTAGTCAGGCAGTGGATACATACCACACACAGCAGACAGCTTTTTCCGTTCAATAACAATGCAGAAATCAAACAGCACTCAATGACAAAGGATGAAGGGTATGGTGTTGCATATCATATTATATCTATTAACCATTAAAATGTTACCATGTCATGTCAAAAATAATCTAAATACTCCTCCTGTCCTCTTGGACACTGGTTGTAAACTGAAACAAGAAGCAGAATGACCCCAGAAACTACAAAATTATAATAAAGAGTTATGTGCTAGATACGTATTTCAACAACGAAGTTGTGTTTATCACTAGCTATCGCTAAATTAACTACATGGGCAAAATTATCATATTTATTATTTATTTAGTTCACACTACAAATTATGTAATACCGGACATTGCAACACCGGATGATGCGACACTGGTGATGCAATACGTTCAGAGTTTCGTTTCTTACAAACATGCATTATATTAATTAAAAAAACATTAAAAAAATAGTAAAATTTGTACTACCAACGATTTGTGGGCCAGCCTGTGATTGTAGAAATAATTTTATAAGATGCAGCTCAAGACACCCTATAAGTAACATATACAATTTTTTCTCATAGCTCGTATAATAACATATATTGGCTTTATTTTTTTTTACGAAAATTCGCTAAAAATTATATACCATCACACAATAAACTCTATAACTAAAACAACTGCCAAATCAGCAGAGAAAGGGTCTCTTTGAAATGAATTTTCATGAAGATATTCAAAAAGTTGGTTACCATGGTAACGAAATTACTAGCTTCAGAAAAAATCCAAACCCAGGTGTAGAAAAATATATTAAAAAATGTACATCTCAGACATTTTTTATACAGGGTGTTTCTAAAAGTTATAACCATTATTCCATACATATTAGGCATCCTGTATATATATATATATATATATATATATATATATATATATATATATATATATATATATATATATATATATATATATATATATATATATATATATATATATATATATATATATATATATATATATATATATATATATATGTGATATACTTTGTTCTCGGGTTGAACCGCATCCAGAATTTATTTAAACTCAACGTTTCGGCTCCTGTTTTGGAACAATTTTCAAGAGGTAAAGGAAATATGTAAGGATACTCTAGTGGTCGAGGTGTCGTGGGCCAAAGGAACAAACAAACTCCCCCAATCTACGGTGTCACGTGACCCGTGCCTAGGGATGGATGGCACCAGGGTGATGGTGTCGCGAACGGAATCTCTGGAGTACGGGCAACCCTCCAGAGTAACCCGCCTTGCACCACACAGGGGATTCTGGTTGTGTGGACAGTATTTTCCCCATTCTCGTGGGAGCAACATGAAAAACATAAATGTGAATAAAACCAAAACCAATGTGGCTCCGGCTACAGAATCGTACCGGTCACTTGGGAAGCAAGCAGGGGTAGATGGGACTTAGGTTCGTTCAGGTCAACCTTCAACACAGTATGGCAGCCACGGCCGGACTACTGATGGCTCTGAGGAACACGGATGTGGCCCTCATCCAGGAACCGTACTCCTATAAAGGAGAGATCAAGGGACTCCGTGAAGTTGCTGGAAAGCTCATCTACAGCAGATCCAGCGAGAACCTAAGGGACTCCGTGAAGTTGCTGGAAAGCTCATCTACAGCAGATCCAGCGAGAACCTAAGGGCCTGCATTTTTGTCAGGGATACAGTTACTGCCTTTAATGAATTTCTGTTCCAGGGACCTGGCAACTATCAAAATCCGATGTGGAGGAGAGGATGGGCTGAGGGACATTACTGTCGGATCAGCCTATCTGCCAGGGGACAGCACAGACCCTTCTCCACCCAAGGAATTGGAGCATCTGATGGTGTGTAGCAGAGCAGGTGAATGGCAGACCATCATCGGCATAGATGCGAACACGCACCATGAGTTGTGGGGAAGCTCGGACACAAACTCTAGGGGTGAGTTACTTTTACAATTCTTTATGACATTTAATTTAGACATGTTGAATAGAGGTAATAATCCGACCTTCGTCACAACACGGCGTGATGAAGTTTTAGATCTAACAGTTTCCACCCAGTTTCTGGATGACTTTGTTAAGAGCTGGGCTGTGTCTGGGGAAGTGAGTAGCTCAGACCACAGATACATCCGGTTTGAAATCGCTAAAGTCGAAAGACAAACGGTATGGTACCGAGACCCCCGCAAGGCGGACTGGGAAGCCTACAGGGCAGACCTAGCAGTGGAACTCGGGGGGGGGGGGGGGGGTGAGGAAGAGTACCATAGACAATTCAATACACCTCGAGATTGCGGCAGCCCAAGTGCGAGAAGCAATCACCTCAGCCTATAACGCCAACTGCCCCCTGAAAATTAGGGCGTCCACCAGGAACGTCCTGTGGTGGAACGAGGACCTCAGGCAAAGCAGGACACAGGTTCGTAAGCTGTTTAACGCGGCCAAAAGGTCGGGAGCATGGGATGAATATAGACAGGCCCTAACGACCTATAACAAAAGACTGAGGGACGCCAAGGAGTCGTGGAGGAAGCACTGGGAGGAAGTGGAGAACACGTCCGAGAGTGCTTGACTACACAAGATCCTGTCCAAGGGCACCCAGACGAACATAGGCTCCCTTAGAACACCCACGGGGGGCTTTACAAGCTCGGGGGAGGAAACTATGGAAATTTTACTCCAGACGCACTTTCCCAGCTGTAACATAATAAACCAATCACCTCCCGACTGGGAACACTCAGAAATAGAGGCGCCTTATAGGCGGGCATCTAAAGTAGACTGGACATTCACTAAAGAGATGGTTACTTGGAGCAAAATCAGATGGGCCATTAACAGCATTAAGCCATACAAATCCCCGGGATTTAATGAAATAATGCCCATCATGCTCAACAGGGTATAGATATACTGGCGCCAGCGCTTACCCTCATTATGGGGGCCAGCCTGGCTCTGGGGCACATTCCGAGGGGATGGAGACTGGCCAGGGTTGTATTCATTCCTAAACCTGGGCGTCTAACAGACCAGGCAAAGTCCTTAGGCCAATAAGTCTCATGTTCATGCTAATTATGATGATAATATTAATGATTGTGTATATGTGAGACAAATAAAAGGGGAAAAACAAATTCATACACACTCAAAACATAAAGACACTCATATAAAACACAAATAGGGCATTTTAAAGTAAGATGTAAATGAAATTAAGATAAAATAACTTACTAAAGGTGTAGATGTTTTCAAAAAAGACAGTC